>BQNB010017528.1:0-69791 GCA_026074375.1 Tanacetum coccineum
GGCCCTCACTCTTTTAGCAATAGCAAAGCTAATCCTATTAAAAATATGAACAGCAGCACGTGCCCCAATGTCCTAAGCCATGGAGAACTTTCGGATCCGCTTCAACAGGGTCACAACGTCCTTCTCTATTATTATTATTATTATTATTACTATTAGCCGTTTTTTCATATTATTAATATTTTTTTATCTGTTTGGTACGTTTTTTTCCGTTTTTATCCGTTTTTCTCCTACGTTATTATACGTTTTTATACGCTTTCATCCGCTTAAATATACTTTGATAAAATTTTATACGATTTTGTACGTGTTTGTATGTTTTGGTACGTTGTTTTCTTCTGATTTGTCCGCTTTTGTACGTTTTCATCCGTATTTATTATCCGTTTTTGTACGTTTTCATCCGTACAAAAACAAAGAAAAATGAAATATATCAAAAAGTATAAAAACGTATTAAAACGAAAAAACAATGTGCAAAAACGTAAAACGTACACAAACGA
This sequence comes from Tanacetum coccineum, assembly GCA_026074375.1. Lineage (NCBI taxonomy): Eukaryota > Viridiplantae > Streptophyta > Magnoliopsida > Asterales > Asteraceae > Tanacetum > Tanacetum coccineum. The sequence goes on from BQNB010017528.1 coordinate 492, forward strand.
AAAACGTACATAAAAAACGTTTTTCTCTAATGTTATTATACGTGTTGGTATGTAGAAAAACGAAATGTATCAAAAGTATAAAAACGTACGAAAATGCACAAAAACGTTTTAATTCGTGAAATGCAAATTAAATACTTCATTCCGTGTACTTTAAGCATACTAGTCTGTGTTCCATTCCGTGTCGTGACAACTTAAATACTTCATCCGAAGTACTTTAAGCATATTTAATTCGAAAAATGCAAATTAAAATGTCACTCCTCTTCGTAAATTTTTTGTCAAAAACCAAGTTTAAAAACCCTTGAATGAGGGCGGCCCCTAATATATTTGGGACCGCTAGGAAATATGGGACCGCCACCATAAAATCACAAAATGAAACACTTAAAACAAAATTTTCAAAACTGAAAAACAAACACCCCCTTACCTACTACCATTGACGAACACGACTCAAAACCTACCAAAACTCAAAATCAACCATTAAAACATCAATTGATGATCAAATCAACACTAATAATCAATCCTATTATCACAAAGATCATCAATTATAAGTCATTTCATCTATTTTCTTTCAATTTGAGACTATGATTCATGATGAACCCCAAAAATTGAAATTGGAGATTTTTGATTTTTCTTTCAATTTTGTACAATTAAGAGTACTAGGATACAATGTATAACTAATATGCTTCCTGTATATATAGGATTTGCATACATTAGTGAATTTGTGAAAAATTGATTTCGAACCAAAAACCCTAATTTTATTTTCAAATCACTCACGTTAGAAACATAATAAAATTGTTGTTGTTATGCATTGTTAATCTAATACAAAAACATTTTCAAACACATACATAATGATCTCATGAACAAATTTCGAGATACATAATTCAAATGTATTTTTTGACTTGTTTGGATGAGCAAAATCAAATTAAGGAGCGTTTGGATTAACTCTTAGGCTTTTATGTCTAGGTCGAGTTAATCGTTACTTCACACTTGTTGCATATAAGCACACATTAGACATTTGTCTAACGAATGATGAATCTCATAAGTAATATCTTCACGTGATTTTTCTTTTTTCTTTTAGAAATCATGCCTCGTAAGTCATCTGAAGATCATAAAAATACAAGAGCCTACATACCAATGATATCACATGAATACCGTACACCTATAAAAGAAAAACTAAGAGACCTTGAAAGTCGTTACATTCATGAGGGTCGGGTGGTTTTTGACAACTTTGCGGATCTAAACTATGTTCGGTCTTTGTTCCATTTTGTCGAGTTTGAGTGTCTCCTTGAAATAAATGAACAAATTTATCCTCGCTTCATTCTCTAGTTTTATAGTCAATATTGAGTCAGTTATTCCGACAAAGACAATGTTTATCGAGTTTGTTATTCAAAATCTATTCTTTTCTTACTCTCTTAAAGAATTTGCTCTAATTCTTGTTGTACCTTTGAACGTGTCGTGGTCTTTTACCGATAGATGGAGACTTGATGAGTTGGCATATGGTATCCCTTCGGATGGTCCATATCAAACCAACCTTCCTTCCATTGAGGACATCATTTCGTCTATTCGAATTGATCGAGATGGTCAAGTCTGTCGCATCCGTCATGAGGAAGAGATTGATGTTCTTGAATATCAAGTTCTAACTCGTGAAATTGAGCCAACCCTGAAGCCTTTAGAAGAAATTATCTGGGAAAATGTCTTTTGTCTGGGGGGTAATCGGGATCATGTTCCTGCATGTCTTTGTTATATGCTTTATTGTGTCGTACACTCTAAAAGATTCAACCTTGCCTATTTCATGGCAAAACGAATGGAGTGGGTTACTAAACAAAAGAGGTTAATTCTACCCTATGGTATGTTATTAACTCGTTTGTTTAAATTCATCGTTAGGGAAAATCCTGAATTGGAAAATGAGTCCTATGTCTTGTACGATCGTGTCATGAATCCTCTTGCCGCTCAATTAGAGCGAAAGCCCAGAAGGGATCGTGACACGAGAAGAGGTTGTCATTCCACTTCTTCTTCATCTGCCTTTGATCAACCATCCTCATCTCATCTCAACGATGATGATGACGGATGGGAAATTGACAACGGCCCTCGTGTGCAAGCACTCCTTCCCACCATTCGATCTAGTCAATTCTTTAACCAATCTAGTTCCTCAAGTCTTTCAAAACCCACCTAACATTGACCCTCACCTTGAACCTACACCCGCCTAACCAAAATCATCAACCGTCAAGTACAATTATGAGATGAGCGTCGTGGTGGAGTAAGGTCAATCGGAAAAAGTCTTAGAAGGTTGTGGAGAAACATAAAGAAGTGAGCAATAAGGGAAATTGCTTTATAATGGGAATGGTAGATAACACTCTTTTTACTAAGAATAAAAGTTCAAATCTCATCATCGTTCAAATATATGTCGATGACATTATATTCAGCTTGACTTGTCAAGACACGTGTGAGGAATTTGCCAAAATCATGCATGAAGAGTTCGAGATGAGCATGATGGGTGAACTTAACTTTTTTCTTGGATTACAAATAAAACAAATGGAAGATGATATTTTCTTTAATCAATCTAAATATATTAAAGAAATGCTTAAGAAATTTGGCTTAGAAGATTCTAAACCAATTAAAACCCCCATGTCCTCCGATACTAAACTCACGAAAGATGAAGAGTGTGAGTTGGTAGATAGTACCAAGTATCGAGGCATGATAGGTAGTTTATTATACCTAACGGCAAGTAGGCCTGATATCATGTTTAGTGTCTGCCTTTGTGCCCGCTTCTAAGAGACTCCAAAAACCTCTCACCTTAAAGCTGTTAAGCGTATCTTCCGATACATTAAAGGCACTATGCACTCAGGATTATGGTATCCTAAGGGGACCGGCATAGAAACCGTAGTATATGTCGTCTCTGATCATGCGGGAGATTATGTGGATCGTAAGAGCACTAGCGGTATTTGTACGTTCGTGGGATGTTGTTTGACATCTTGGTTCTCGAAGAAACAAACCGCTTTTGCTATATCCACTACCGAAGCCGAATATGTAAGCGCCGGAAAGGCATGTCAACAAGCACTATGGATGAAACAAGCTCTCATCGACTACGACGTACGACTCGACGACGTTCCCATCATGTGCGACAACAAAGGCGCGATTGACCTTAGCAAAAACCCGGTGCAACATTCTCGTACCAAACACATCGAAATACGTCACCACTTTCTTCGTAAAAATGTCCAGAAAGAACATATCTCAATCGAAAAAGTGCCGTTTTCGTCGACAACATCGCCCGACAGATCCTTACTAAATAAAACCCGCTTAAAAACGTGAATCTTTAAACTATCTACTCCTTGGCTTTAGGAATGATGGGAACACATTCCGTAACACCTTAGTGTCCCGAATTCTCCCGTCTTCTAAGTTTTGATTCTAATCCGTGTTCTAAGTTTTATCGTGGCGTGAAAACTTGAATACTTCAATCCAAGTACTTTAAGCTTCTTATTTTCGCGAAATCGCAAATTAAAATGCACTATCCTCTTGTTAAATTTCCCGTCAAAAACTCAAGTCCACAATACCCTTTATTACTAGAGGTCGGCGGCCCTCATAAAGTGCGTCCCCACCCCCTGCCCAATAATTTTGGGACCTAGCCAGGCAGATATGGTACCGCCATCAGCAGACTATAATATGGAACACTTAAACAAAAATTTTCAAAACACAAAAACAAACACTCCTTTATTTGCTGCCATTGACGAACACGACCCAAAACCCACCAAAACTCAAATTCAACCATTAAAACATCAATTAAAGATCAAATCAACACTAATAAATAATCCTAATATCACAAAGATCATCAATTATAAGTCATTTCATCTATTTTCTTTCAATTTGAGTCTAGGGTTCATGATGAACAGCAAAAATCTTTTAATTTTGTATAATTAAGACAATTAGGATACAATGTATAACTAATATGATTCCCGTAGATATAGGATTTGCATACATTTGTGAATTTGTTGAAAAATTGATTTCGAACCAAAACCCCAATTTTATTTTCAAATCACTCACGTTAGGAACATAATAAAATTGTTGTATACATTGTTTAATCCAACTAAAAAATTTTTTAAACACATCATAATGATCCATGAACCAAATTTCGAGATACATAAGTTATTATTTATTTTTCGACTTGTTTTGGATACAAAATCAAATTAAGGAGCGTTTGGATTAACTCTTAGGATTTTATGTTTATGGGACCAAGTTAATCGTTACTCCCACATTTTGTTGGTCATATAGGCACATATCACAGGCATCTCGTTAAATAAGGGAATCTCACTAAACAATTATCTTTATAATTTTTTAGGTGAATTAACTTTGAAAGATGAATTACGGTACAACAAAATCATACGTTCTCAACGAATCGTCAAACGAAAACTATAGTTCCTGATTCTTTAAAAAAAATAAAAAATAAAAAAAAGAAAAAAAATAAAACAAAAAAAAAAAAACTCATAAATAAAAAAAAAAAAAAGAAAAATTTCCCTTCATTCGAAACCTAGAATGTAGGTCAATCCATGAAGGTCGCCCTATATCTCCCGAATCCAATAAATATGATAATATTCAAACCCTTTTTCAAGTTATCAAACTTTCGAAAATATATGAACTTCATGAAGAAATTTGTCCAAGATTTCTACTTGAATTTTATTCTTCAATAGAAATCACCAAAGATGACAATATAAACATCTTCTTAACATTTTGGGCATTGAAAAGAACATTTAAGTTCTCACTCGAGTCATTTGCCTCAATTCTCTCCATTCCATGTGAAGGAGAATGTTCTTACTCTGAAGAACCCTCTCTCGACTCTTTGAAAACTAATCAAGAGTCAAACACACCTTATCAAACACACATTCCAACACCAAAGGAAATTATCCAATAAATCACAACAACCGGACAAACAATTTTTCCAAACACAATCCTCAAGGAAGAACTTCGTCATGACATGAGATATTGGAATGAAATCATTCAAGATAATGCCTTTGGCACTCAAAATGACTCACCATTTCTTCCTGCATCATCATGTCACATGATGTATTGCATTCTAACAAGTACTCCCTTCAACTTTGCCTACTTTCTAACCAAACGAGTTGAAAATATTAAAAATCAACCAAATTCTCCAATGCCATATGGAATGATTCTAAATCGTCTATATGATCACATCATCAAAATTAATCCTCATCTACGAAAATCAAAATACAAATCATATTGGCCATCCATGAAACCTTGGGTTCATCCTACTCATCTTAAATCAATTAACTACATATCCTTTGAAGAAGCTTCAAGTGTTCACTTAAATGATGGTTGAAATATTCCTCTAGAATTATTGCTAGGGATACGTACTATTGTTATTACTATGTAATACTATCTTAACCTCTATCATGGATAATCAAGTACGTGTATAATGTGTCTACATTATTATTTAATGATTGCTATGTGATATTTAGTAGACATTTTAGTCATTTATATGCTTCATCTTGAGCACATTACATGACTTATTCTCTCCTTTAGATATATTATGTAATTCTTAAAGTAATGGAAATGCCATAATCACCCCTTCTAACTCTTATTAACCACTCTGAAAAAGGATTAAAACTTCTAGAAAATTTTGCGAATCTCTAGAAAATGGTCCCCTTAAATAGAGGGCGGCTCCCTAATATATATGGGACCGCCACTGATATAAGGGACCGCCATCAGGAAACCACAAAATTTTCTTGTCCCCTCTTTTTCTGTAACTCTGACCCTATTCTACTTAGGTCCAACCATCCTTTCCTTTTTAGAAAAAACACTTCCTAGAATCTTTATTCTCCAATACCATGCCTTTCCTAAAATCCTTCTATATAACCATCATTCTCTTCCATATCAATCTACACTTCTCTTCTACATCTTTCTCTCATCATCAAGATCTCAATGTCATCCTCTAGCAAATCCACTCATGACTAGTCTAGAAAACACCAAAGGGCTATTCTTGAGCCTTGGAGACAAAGTCACAATCTTCCACCATCTCCTCTACCTAATAGGAATACACCTACCTCTCTTACTACAACTAATTCTTCACCATCTCTTTCACCTCCAAAAAACCCATCTCCAAACCAACTAGCACATGAACTTCATTACTTGTCTAATCTTCTTGAGATTAATCTCCAATAAGCAATTTATGCCACATATCCTTTACCTCCTACCTCACCATGCATCCTTCCACCTTCCTTAGATCAAGTAAACCTTCATTCAGAATTCTGTCATTGTTGTTTGAATACCTGAAATCTATTCGATACATTAAAATTTGACCTATCGTTCTATCTCTCCATCATTGGTCCTTCTACTTAATTTCCATCCTCAATAACAACCTCATCACAATAATTGAACAATCTCAAAAGCTTAATAATAAACAACCCCTCTTTTGATTATGGCATCTTCTACCTTTTAAGAATCAACTGGTTATCTACTTTCTATTGTAATGATTCATACAAATGTTGTATGAATGTGTCTTAGCTCTTATTAAGATCTAGTTTTTAAATTTTATGTTGAATGTATTAGTTGGATGTGCTAGTGTATGAGTTTCTTGTTGGTTGAATGAAACTCTTCTTTTGTTAAATTGAATACAATGTGTTAACTTGAAAGATATTTGTCTTGCACTTGTACTTCTAACCTTGTTTTGTAGCACACAATCTTCGTAAGATCGATCCCTTGGTGCCCCGAACAAGGGGGAGCACACATCAAGGGGGAGTCTTGATATCGTCGATTTCTTTCTTCCTTCGACAACTCGACGATCATTCTTTTTGAATTTGACAAAAAGGGGGAGAAATGGAACATAACTCATTTAATAATTTGACATCTTTAATTTTATTTAAAATGATTTTATATTTTGTCATCATCAAAAAGGGGGAGATTGTTAATACAAATAATGTCTAAAAACGTTATTTATATTTTTCGACCTCTCAACGTTTTGATAATAACAAAATGTAAAAACGTTTACAATAAAAATAAACGTTTACAAATTATCAAATGTAAAATTCTATTTCTAAGATTAGTGATCACTTAAGGTATGAACAAACAAAATAATTAAGCATGATTAGTGATCAAGAAAATATTTTTCTCTTAATCCTCACTTTTAATTCTACAAAAGTATTTTCTCAAAAATACATTTACAAAATATTTTCTAATTAAAAGAAAAGTTTTATTAAAAACTTAAAATTTGAAATTTAAATTTTCCCCCCAAAATGAAAGGTTCCATAACAGATACAACCTTCACCACAAAAAGACAAAAAAGGGAGCGGAGTCTAGTGGTGGCCCCCTTATAGGCCTGGCGGCCCCCTTATATATAAGGGACCGCCGGGACCGCCACCAGATGACCGTTGGGATTCCCTGCCTATAAATACTGCTCCATTCCCAGCAGAAAAATATTCCTCTTTGCACGAAATTTTTTAGTCTTTTCTTTCTCTCTCTAAATCTTCTTTCTCTCACTAAAACTCTTGATCACTAACATACTTAGATCTTGTTTCAAGTGATCTAATCTCTTCTTCTCATCTCTTCCCTCTCATTCAAGTGCAAGAGAAGAACACTCGTATTCGTCAAGAAACGAAGTGTTAATTAGAGTGATCTCTCCTCTTTTCCTTCTAGTCCAACCTCTTATTTATTTATCTTGTGTATTTGTATGATTAGGATATTGTGTAGATCCGATAGTGTAGATCTTGTGAGTGTGTATATCTTGTGAAGTGATAGATTGGTTTTAGATAAGATTAGGACTCGATATTTAGCTTATTGTCAAAAAATAACGTAAGCGACGTGTAAACGGTTTTCTCCGCCTAAAGGGAGCTTGTTGACATATTGAAATCTCAAGTTGGATACTTGGGGAGTGGAGTAGGGCAAAAAGGTGCTTCGTAGTAGAACCACTATAAAATCTCGGTGTCTTGGTTTGGTTGTTTCTTTCCTTATCTCTTTACATTATTATTGTTGTTATTTAGTCTTCGTTTAGATAGTTATTGCTTGTTGTTAGGATATCATTTCATCACCAAACACAAAAATAAGAAAAAGAGATTTTAGAGAGAGAAAGTAAAACAAAAGAAAAATGGTTACTTGTTATCAAAAGAAAAATGAGAAGCAACACCCTCTCCACACTTGGAGAGGGCTTTAAATAGTTCCAAGAGTGGACTATTCTATAGCTGTTTTTTTTGAGTTGGGCGGTTCATGATAAAATGGCTTGAGGACCCGACAACTAGGCCCAACTAGCTTAACTAAACTCCCGAAAACTACGTTTTCCTATACAAGGCTCGAGATTGTTTAATGACCATCACTTTACTAAATACACGGCTAATAATCTCCCCCTAAGGGGTGGTCATTCAATTGTGGATCCTTCTTGTGACGTCTTGAGTCTTGGACCTTGTATTCATGGGAATTCCTTTTGAAGTTCCATTTTGCATGCTGTGATCTTGGATCTTAGCCTTTAACTTGATATACTTGACAAAATACTGATATCGTGGTCTTTGTTGGCCTTGATTTTGTCTTGACTACGAGATCTCTAAATCTTGTATCCTTGGTTCTTTATGCCGCCTGTGCGATATTGTGTCTCCACACTCATGCTCAAGATCTTGTAAGCATTGCAAAACAATCTCCCTCAAACATTTTTCTTTTAACATGATTACTTGTACCATAAAAGTTCTTATGAAGGAAGGTGCTGTGTTCATCAGGAGATTTTGGAAGACTTTGATCGTTGGAGCTTTCATCATGTATTAAAACTTTGTTGATTGTGCATGAGTCCTTTGAATCTTGACTCGACATGGACTAGAAGCTGCTACCGTCGGGAAAACCTGCAAGTATAGGTTAGTGATAAACATATATGGACGAAAGTGTCGTTGTCACACTTCGTCGAATTTGGTTTGCGAATAACCACAGGTTTACCCCGTTAATCAGTATAAATACAAATACTGCCTGGATCAGTAGAATTCAAAAGAATCTCCTTGACAGGGTTTCGCAGCTGCACTACCGTTCACATTACCGAGCGGCTCACAATGCAGATAACACGTAGAGTGAAACAGATAGTTACTATCTTCTGATTGAGTCGTCAATTTTCATATTACTGAAGGAACACATTTGATTCATATAGAATCGCACCATCGTTTCTTTCCAGTTGACACAAGTTTGATTCATATAGAATCTCGCAAGTCACCTACCAAGAGCTTGTTTGATGTTGGCTCAAGAAGGATTTCCATCTTCATTGTGAATACTAAAGAGTATCACTCTGATGTTCTGGAAATTATCACAAGGATAATGCGTAGGACTGTAATGATACGCAAAAAAATTTTGAATAATGAAGTACAACATTTTTATATTGGAATTTGTGTCCTAGAGAGATTTTTGATTGATCTCGTTGGCTCTAGACTCTATAAGTGCACATTTGTTATTTGGTAATCAAAGGCTGGAGCGGACTGCCACCTTTTTAATATCAACGATCTCGGAATGAGAAAGGCCGAAGAAATGTTTGAGCTCCGTGAGAAATGATACCCATAAATCTTTTAAGAGATTCGGAGTGGCTAAGAGAGGAGTTGTGCATTGCATCAAATAAATACCTGGGGGGTTTCCATGAATGACTTGTCTTCAATATCGGAAACATCGGTTGAGATTCCCGAGAGATTATGCATTGACCACGTTTCTGCCTAAGGTTGCAAGGAGGCTTCTTCTTTTCCACCCCTTTATCCTTACAATTCTTTTCATTCATCAACCCCTTCAGTACTTAACCGGAGACTTCATGACTAGAACCGTGTGGTTTGATTCCCAGCACTAGCTCCATCTCAGTCGGCAACTATTCCCGTATTCTCACTTTACTTACTTTAACTCCTTTTCAATCAACCTAGGACTGCTGCTCAATCTAATGGGAGTGTTCCTGGATAATCCCTCCTTCTGGCTGAGCATGGAACAATATACCGAACCTTAACCGCCATAACTCCCTGAAAATAACAGTTGGTCGTCTGTGAGATATTGCCCATGAAGATCCATAAAAACCCATTTGGATGAAAAATCAATCAACGTGTCCTGAGAAATCAGATTGTGACTACATTGAGTGTGTTCCAGAGTACCGCAAAAGCCCCCCTACACATAGCACCATATATGAAAGAGTTTATCACATGCGCAGGTTTTAGGAACGCACTTATAAGGGAAAAATTGAAAGATCTATCGTATTAATCCGTATTGATCACATTTTAAGCACTATTCTCCCCCTCAAAAATTGCATATGTGTTTACAATTTTTGACAATTAGTGAATTAAAAACAAGTTAATGTCCGGAATTCACATGAGCCTAACAAAGTATGGAGAGAACAGGAGTGCATGCAGAATGAATCATATTATTATACTCCCCCTCAATTATAGAATAGATTGAAAACTTGGAGTGGAGTTATGTTTGAGCACACAGTTTTGAAGAAGTTTGAATTTTTTTCTTTGAGAATAATCTTGTAAAATTGTGCTCAACAGAAAATATGTGAGTGTTTAAACATATATCTGATTTACATCATTTTTCCTTAATATACTTCTCTTGCGACATTCAAAACTTTGAATGTTTATAGACTTTAGCTCAATGACCCGAGAAGATATGAGCTTTCCCGTTGTTTAGGATAAAATGTACAGAAATAACACATTGTCCTTTCTTGGAACCGAGTCCTAAGCTATGACATTTTACGAGAAGTCGTAGAGAAAAAATGTAAGGACATGTTTTTGAAAGCATTTAAAACTCCGCTCGAACCTTCATTTTATTCGACCTGGTTAATATTAATCAACATTTCTAGGTGCGCAAATTTATCGTCATTGTCGAGAGACATTCTCGGAGAAGATTCTTTTTCCGTTGTGTAATTTTTTTATGAAATTTTTTGATTTTTTTGGTATTTTTGAAATTTTTTGATTTTATATTTTGCTTTTATAGGTTTTATATTTTTATATTTTGTTCTTCTAATAAAATATATACAATGAATTACCGAGATTTTGCAAGACGTTCAAGTTCCTGAAGAGACAAGTTGCACATACCAAGGCGATGAACCAAATAGTTGAATCGATCCACTAGAAGAGCTTTGGTGAAGAGGTCGGCTAGTTGGTAATCCGTCTTGACAAAATACAGTTCAATCATACCCTTTTCCAAGTGTTCCTTTATGAAATGGTAGCGGAAAGCGACGTGTTTTGTTCTCGAGTGTTGGACCGGGTTGCAGGATAAGGCTATGGCTGATTTCAAATCACAATAGATTGGAATCTTGTTGAAGTGAAAGCCATAATCCTCTAACTATGTCCGCATCCAAATGACTTGGGCACAACAAGCGGATAGAGATGGTTGACAGCGCCGTACAGTCTTGCTTTTTCGAGGACCAGCTCACCAATTTTTCACCTAAGAACTGAGTTCCACTGGAAGTACTCTTAAAGGTGTATTTACATCCCGCATAATCAGCATATGAAAATCTGGTTAGTTCAAAACCAGAATCCTTCGTATACCAGAGACCCATATTAACGGTTCCCGTTTACAGCCGGGTGTTCTTGGATGGGGGAGGGAGGACACCGGTATCTGGGAGTAGATATTCTTTAAATAAATGCTCGGGTGTTCTTGGAAGGGACACCTGTGATGGGTATATATAAGTCTACGTCACAGGCTTCATGAACTGTAAATCACAACTTGGTAGGTGTGAGCTGCGGTATGTTATGAAATTGATCTATTCGAGTGTGAATCCCCGTTAGGGGTGATTAGCTATCCACTGGGCAACGAACTTTGTACTTAAGCATGTTGGGTAAAGTAATTCAATGTTGAGGGTGTCCAGGTGGGGACATCCGGTGTAAGCACATGGCCATTATTTCTGTTAGCGCATCAGTTTCATGAGCTTAGAGTAATTGTAATCATTGTTTTATACACATGGGAATATTTACTGTGCCTTGAATAAAGTGGCAATACATACTTGAAACATTTTGGGTGATATATATAAATATCATACATGCTTTGAACAATTGCGGTTCAACGTTCATACGTACATTTTTGAGACTATTTGGGGATTGAAATGGTCATGCATATTTTATAACCCTTTGAATTATGACATTCATACATACATTTTGGGAAACATACCAGGTTTGAAATGGTCATACATACTTTACAGAACTTTGGTTCAACATTTGTATTTACAAAAACCTATGAACTCACCAACTTTAATGTTGACACTTTTAAGCATGTTTTTCTCAGGTGAATTAGATGCTTGGCCTACTTGATGTGCACTGGAGTCTAAAATTTACAAGATTTCATTTATGGATTTCTACTTATATTCAGATGATCAAATCTCGTTGGGTTGTTTTCAAGCTTTTCATTGTGATGCAATTATGGGACAAATGTTATATCAATTTCAAGGAAATCAACGAGATTACTTTTCAAACGACACATTTAGAGGTCGTTCTCTTGTATCTAGCGCTGTGTATTATGAAGTAACGCCCCCGGACACATTTCCGCTGCGACATAATTTTGGGGGTGTTACACCGTTGGGATTCCCTGCCTATAAATACTGCTCCATTCCTAGCAGAAAATAATTCCTATTTGCACAAAAATTTTCAGTCTTTTCTTTCTCTCTCTAAACCTTCTTTTTCTCACTAAAACTTTTGATAACTAACATACTTAAATCTTGTTTCAAGTGATCTAATCTCTTCTTCTCATCTCCTCCCTCTCATTCAAGTGCAAGAGAAGAACACTCGTATTCGTCAAGAAATGAAGTGTTAATTAGTGATCTCTCCTCTTTTCTTCTAAGTACCAAAACTCTATTGTATTTATCTTGTGTATTTGTTGTGGATTCAGATATTGTGGGTGAGATTTCGAAAGTGTAGATCTTGTTTGAGTATAGTGTATATGCTTATGAAGTGTAGATTTGGTTCTAACTAATCTTAGGAATTCAAGCATTTTAGCTTAGTGTTGGAAATAACTTAAAGGCCTAGTATAAACAGCATTCGGGCGAGCGCGGGGGGGGGCGCTTAAAGGGGGTGGGAGGGGGCTGATGTGGTGGGGGGTGGAGCGGGGGATGACGTGTGGGGAAAGGGAGGGGGTGGGGGGTCGGGTGGCTGTGATGGATAGGGGGGTGTGTTGTGGGGTGGTAGGCGAGGTTACGGGTGTGGAGGCGGGGCGGTGGGGGGGGGGGGGTTGTGACTCTATGAGGAGTGGGGAGGTTAGTGAGCTTGAGGTGGTAATGTACAGGCGGATTCGGGGGGTCTAGACGGTATGTTGCGCGTAGCATGCGGGGGGGGCAGTCTTAGTCTGGTAGGTTACATTACTGGTAGAGGCGCGTCGGGGCGTGCTTTCTAGGTTCTCTATATTTTGGACGTCTGGGTTATGACTTGTATCACACACATACATCAACTCTTTTGGTCGCTTGAGTACGCGGGATTGTAGAGTGGTTGTATATGGTGGGGTGTTGGGAGTAGATGTATTCATAGCCGAACCACTAATAAAATCTCGGTGTCTGGTTTGGTTGATTCTTTCCTTAATCTCTACTCTCACACATTATATTTATTGTTTATTTTAGTTTTCGTTTAGATAGTTAAGGGCGAGATGGTTGTCATATTGGATTTGATTTAAAAAAATACACGTATTCTATACATCTTTTTTAAAAGTAAACCTTTAAACCGAAACAACAACCACATGTAATCTAATTCCAACCCCCTAGGATATGAGCTAAAGGGCGCGCTTATGCTCCTAGAACCTTCCGCTTAGCACTATAAATAGAGGGTCTTACACAGGAGGAAGGCATCTAGCTTTTAGTAGTTTTAGTGTAGTTTTTTAAATAGCTTATTAATGTAATGTTTAGCTTATTGTCCTTTTTAATGTAATTTTCTTTATAAAAAAGCTTGTAATCTCTTTTGATATTAATTCTAAGTTTCATTTAAATTGTTCTTTAAATTATGTTTTACTCTTAAGAAATCATGGTTTAAATTTGTTTAGATATAAGCTAATAAGTTCATTAAGCTCTTTATAACTCTTAAGCTAGTTCTTATTCAGTTTAGCTTTCTAAAAGCCAAACTGAATAAGCTGTTCACCTTAAATCCACTCAAAAAGTCACTATAAGCTATGTTATGGAAGATAAGCCAGAAATGGAAGGGCTTATGGGTTTTACCAGCTTGTTTCTAACAAGCTAGAGCTTGTAGATAAGCTCCTAAGAGCATTTTAAGCCCTTGTTTTGAGCAAAGGGCAAGGTTAGTTCACTTTATTAATTTTAGCTCACTTTCTTATTTAGCTTATTTGTTTTCTTAATCTGTGCTTATTAATGTTGAATATGCTTAATATGTTTCATTTTAGCTTAATTTGTCTTAAGTTTCTAGTTTAAATCATTAGAGTAGGAATTATTCTAGTTTTAGTTAAAACTGCTCATTTAGTAGTCATAATAGCTTTTTAGTTTAGCTTATTGCTTAGTGCTTATTTCCTTAAGATCTATGCTTATTTGTTCTTAGTTTTGTTAGCTCATCATCTGTTTTCAATAATAAAAGCTTATTTAGATTTGTTTTAGCTTAAAAATACCTTTTCTAAGATTTAAAGGGGTGTTTGGGATAAGAGCCTATACATAGTCAAAGAGAGTGTAACCTGCTTTTGGTATTCAAATAAGTTTTGATAAGCACAAACTAGGTCTAAATGTTAGTTTTTATAAGCTAGAAGTAAGATTTGTTCAATTTTGAAGTTAGTTTAGCAATTTCTTAAGCTTGCTAGTTTAAATGAAATATTAATCTGCTTATTTGCTAACATCCTAAAAAGACCAAGTGAGATGAAGTTTTTGTGTTCAAAACTAGTTCCATTTTCCTCATTTTACATATGTTTTGAGTTTTTAAACTTTGGAAAATCCTTAAAGTATGATTAGGTCTAAGTCAGTCAAGTGTTAGTAGTTAGGTTGTTCTTAGAAGTTACTAATGTGCAGATCTTTTGAGGTAAATTTATAGCTTAACTTTTGTTAAATTTGATTTCATTTAGCTTAATATAGTTTAGTGTCAATCTGTTTTAAGTTTTTAAATGGTCACAAGTGTTTTTAAGTCTTAATTTTAAGCTTAAAAAGGGTTAGTAATCTAAGTAAAAAAATCCAAAAATATAGTAGGGTAATCTGTCAATTTAGCTTATCTTTTTCTAGCTTAATCTTTAATTTAGTTTGCTTAATTTTTGCTTATTTGTGTCATTAGCTTGTAGTACTTTATCTGTTTTCAGCTTTCAGCTTAATGTCTATAGCTTATTAGTGTTTAATCTTAGTTTGAAATGTGTCAAAAATCCTTAAAAATGTCTTTTAGAGTCTGTTGTCTTAAGTCTTTTTAATGCTTGTGATCTTATTTGATTTGCTTATTTGTGGTCTTAAGTGCTTATTAGGGTAAGGTCTAGGTCTGTTACAGCTTATTTGCTTTACTTATTACTTATTAAGTTCCTAAAAAGCCAAATCATTTAGCTTAATTTCTAAGTAGTAAATAGTCCAATTTGTCCCTTTTGATTAGATTTTTATAGCTTATTATTAGGTTCTGTCAAAAAGTCCATTTATTAAAGTAGCTTAATTTAGCTTATAGTTTAGCTTTTTCAAAAAGAAAAATAAAAATAAAATGTTTTTACCAAAAAGGAAGTCACAGGGTTCGAACCTGTGACCTCCCTCACACAACACCAACACCTCAACCAACTGCGGCCTTGGGACTTTTCTGTTAGACCATTACACCATTAAATATTTATGCACACTTTAGGATTTAAGCTTTACAGCTTATTCAAATTTTCCTAGCTTATTGATAAGAGCTTTTAACTCGTTTTTCTTTGCAAACCCTTAGAATAGTGTCTAGTATTTTCCATAATTTTTTCAAAATTTTTCAGTTTTCATTTAATATTTTTAATTGAATTTTTAGTTTAAAAATAATAAAAATACAAAAAAATATTTTTTGATTTTTAAAAATTAGTTTAAGTCATTTAGGGTTAAGAAATTTGCAATTTGAGTTTTTAGAGTTTTATTTCGTCTTATTTGGTAAATTAGTTTGCTTTTAAATTGTTTTCCGTTTTAAATATCGTTACGATTTGTTAATTGCTTTAATTCCTAGATTAGCGTGCCTTTATATGATTTTATTTTGCGTTAAATCTAAACAAACCAAAATATCGATTATTCAAGCACGCAATCACGAACCGAAACAAGGTTTTCAATTCATACTTCGTCGGGATACGACATCCGGGAGATAAAATATTGTTTGTCCTCAAGCAATTTTTCATATCAAACGGGATACTCTTTATACTATTACCTATTTGGTATTTTAGGATATATATATATATATATATAGACCAAATAACTCAAATCAAGTTTTTGGCGCCGCGAAATAATGAAAGTAGACATATTCACCTACGTTTAGAGAGTTTAACGGATAAAAACAGACTAGTAACGAAGTAGATACGCTCATTTAAACTAGGGATTAAAACCTTATAAAACTTGTTTTGAAATTTTAAAAGTTGTAAGGATGTATTATTCATTTTTCTTAACTTTTGACTTGTGTAACTATATAAAATCTCACTATGAGTATACAAGGGTGATAAAACTTTTTAAAAGCGCATATGCATTGTTACATTTCATTGTCGTAAACCTAAAGCGGCTTAACATTATCTAGGTCGCGGTTAGGACTCATTGCTTGGTTGTACTTGTGATATTTCCGAACTTTACTACTTTGCTTGAGGTGAGATTTCATAGCCCCACATTTTACTTGTTTGATTACTTGGGGTGAGATTCCAATGCTCGTTTTTACGTTTGAACACAAGTACAAATTACTC
This sequence comes from Tanacetum coccineum, assembly GCA_026074375.1. Lineage (NCBI taxonomy): Eukaryota > Viridiplantae > Streptophyta > Magnoliopsida > Asterales > Asteraceae > Tanacetum > Tanacetum coccineum. The sequence continues at coordinate 17,268 of BQNB010017528.1, forward strand.
GTTTACGGACTGCTCTAGGTACCCATTAACCTATGACTTTCAGTATGCCCTTTATCATGAACCGTTAATTACCTCGTGTAACCACGAATGTTATGAATAGATCTATTGGGGTTGACATCCCCGCTTGGTTTGACTCGAGTATATGTCAAACAGGCGCATTTTCATTTGAGTTACTTTACGGGTGTCCCGGGTTAGACATCTGCATGGGCACTTATCCTTGATTACAGTTAATGCTTCGGTGTCACGAGCTTAGACAACAGTAAACGCATTTTGTGTGGCTCTGTATTTTTTATATTGTCATACACACTTTAAAATCTTGTGATTCACATTTACAATTTTATAAACCTATGAACTCACCAACCGACACTTTTAGCAATGTTTTTCTCAAGTGCTTGATTTTTATGGTGTCTCATTCATGGCGTCTTTTCTTGCATAATGTTGATCATTTGTATAACTTTTGAACTACTATTACTTTTAGGTTTAAGTATTGTAATGTACTCGGTTGAAAACTTATTCCGCTTTGTTAAATTCAAATGATTACTTTTCAAAACGACTCATATAGAGGTCGTTCTTTATTACTATGCGTTATGATGCTATGAAGTCACACGCCCCTGGTTACCTTTCCGCTGCGATATTTTGGGGGTGTGACAGATTGGTACCAGAGCCATGGTTATAAAGAACTAGGTTGCATTAATGGGCCTAGACTATAACTGTTTCTCAATTGCATTTCATCATATCATCATACACTTTCCGCTGCTACATGACTATTATACTTTACATGTTTATGATTGCTTTATATATACGTTCGCACTCATACTGCTTCTTTTATATAAAGATTACTTATATCAACCCTTAATTGTCACAGCACTATGACCAGACCTCGTCCCACAGCTTTTCCTGCTACTACACCACGTGTCGGAGTACTCATTCTGTTTCTCATCATATCCGATTCTGACGATGAGATCACTACCTTACCCGTTAGACCTGCACCATCATCACCGGATCGCATATCGGCTTTGTCTGGCTACCCACTAGATTCTGGCAATGACTCATCAGACTAGGATCTGAGTGAGACTGCTGAGTCACCCCACACTCAAACTGTTTCGACATCAGTTGTTCATCCCCCACGTACCCGATCCCTACCTTCTAGCCCTGCCTTTACCCGTCGATCAAGAAAGGAGATCCGGATGCCATTAGGCTACAGAGCAGCCATGGATCAATGGAGAGCTGCACCATTATCCACATGGTATCCATAACTTCCATCAGAGTTACCATCATCATCCTCACCACCATCACTCTTTCCATCATCATCTTTATCATCACCATCACTTTTACCATCCTCATCTCGTAAGAGATCCAGATCGCCCTCACCATCGCCACCACCATCAGTATCACCATCACCACTACCACTACCACCACTAGCATTATCATCTACATGTAGAGACCTTATTCCTGAGGCTGACATGCCACCTCGGAAGAGAGCTCGATTTCTTCTCTGCCTTATAGGTTTAAGATCGGAGAGAGCTTCGTAGTTGCTTTTGTTAGACAATCTGGGTCTGATTTGGCCCGAGGTACTATTGACAGACTAGTGGTTGCCTTAGAGGAGACTGATGAAAGGGTTCATGATCTGCGCACCCGCTACAAGCAGGACTGTCATGAGATGTATGTACGTATCTAGGACGCACATGACGATAAAGCAGCTTTACGAGCACGTCTGGCATTTGCAGAGCAAGAGGTACGAACCCTCTATGCCAGGATAGTAACGGCAGAGCAGGAGGCTGTGTACGCCCGTGATGCTTGGGGTTTCGCCATGGACAGGATTAGAGCGTTACAGTGCCAAAGACAGGAGAGTGATGACAGATTGACCAAGTTCGGAAAGCGTGTCAGAGCGACGTGCTGGACCACTAGATACATGCAGCAATAGTTAGATTGCTGTCATCTATTAGCTATTTTGTATAGCCTGCTAAGCATTGCGTAAGTACTCAGCTAGTAGGTTCGTTATGAAACTTGTACTTCTTATGATGTATTGTAAGAATGATGTATTAAGTATCTAAACCTATTTATGTATGGTTACGATGTAGCTATTTATGACGCTGATTAATTTATGCCATGGTTATTGATCATGTTCATGCCCTGATGTATTTGTCTCTTATGCAATATTACTTTGATTATTAATTTTTATAGGTTATTTGGATATGGATGCTCGAATCATGTCTGTAGAAGTTGATGAGATAAAGAAGGATGTGGAAAAAGAAAGGAATATCTCTTCTCAAATGACAATTAAGCATGCACGAATGGAAAAATAACTTGTGGGAAAAACGAGAGAAGTCAAGGTTTAGATGGCTGTTAACACAAATGGTGAATTACATGTTAAAGAGGTGAGCTTTCCTACACTACTATGGTATATATTCACTTAGTCATGATTTTGTGAGCAGTTTTAAGTCTTTTAATCCCAAACTATCCAAATTTAAACATCCCAAACATATTATAAAGTTTATTCCAGCAGGAAACAGTAAGGGGCTGTTTGATTTTATGTTTTGTAACTGGCTATTGCGACATGAAGTCACACTAATCTGTTTGCAATGTTTAAATGAGATTCTACAAGTCACACTAATCAGTTTTAAATATTTGAATGTTGTTTACTGCTACCTCTTGGGGTCACTAACTACCAAAGTCTGAAGCATATGGTGGACGATAAGATCCATTCACGTGTACGTGGTCCACTTCAGATTCTGACTTGACACCCAGCTAAGGGACGGTCACGTGACGGTGGGATTCAGTTTGGGGAGATGGAACGAGATTGCATTATTTCTCATGGTGCAGCTCATTTTCTTAAAGAGCGAATCTTTGACCACAGTACTGCGTAGAGAGTTTATGGTTGTGAGCATTGTGACTTGATTGCTATTGTTAATCTCAAAAAGAACTCTTCCGAGTGCAAGAGCTATATTGTTCAGGTGACAAAAACTTAATTTGGTATTTGTTTGAGTACATGATCTTTCATTTGTAAAAACTTAATTTTTGAATGCTATATACACACCTATGTTTACTCATTTATTCCTTTCTCCCGGCTGATTTCTTTAATATATACTAATTTTTTTAATCTTTTTTATACTTTTCTTTAAAATACTCGTGAATTTCACGGGTCTTTTAGCTTCCTTCCTTATGTATGCGTGTGATGATTTTATTCTTTGTGTAATCTCATTTTTGTCATCTATTGTGATAGAGAACAATGGTACGCACTCGAAAATCTGAAACTAACCAAATCCTAAACAACGAAGGCGGAGTCAACCAGACCGCACTTGACCAGCTTGTTACTCAGAGTGTGGCTGACGCACTTACTGCTATGGAAGCCATCCGATCTAGCACCCAAGAAGAAACCAACAGAACTGCAACCACTACCGACACATGTTCTTACAAGGAATTTCGTAGTTGCATGCAAAAGAATTTCAGTGGAACCGAAGGTGTAGTTGGACTAACTCGTTGGTTTGAGAAACTCGAGTCAGTTTTTAAGTTAGCAAGGTTGAAGACAGTGATAGAGTGAAGTATGCGGCGTGCACAATGCTGGATGGTGCACTGACATGGTGGAACACGTACACCAGGTCAGTAGGTATTGATACTGCAAATGGAACCCCATGGAGTGAATTTAAGCAGATCATGATCAAGAAGTACTGCCCTCGAAGCCAGGTGCAGAAAATAGAAGCTGAACTATGAAATCTGAAGGTGAAAGGCATAAACATCGTTGCCTACAATCAACGTTTCCAAGAACTGGCATTGCTTTGCCTAGAAATGCTCACACCTGAGACTCGAATGATTGAACGTTACATTGGAGGGTTGAGTCAGAACATCAAAGCAAATGTGACTTCATCAAAGCCGACAGACATTCATGAGACCATCACTATGGCTCATAGCCTGATGGATCAAGTGATACAAGATCTGGGTGAGAAGACTTTTGATAACAAGAGGAAATGTGAAGGAAATCACAACGACAACAACAACAACAAATACAACCAGAACAAACGTCAAGAAGTGGCCAGGGTTTACGCTGCTGGGCCAATTGACAAGGGTAAGTATGCTGGAAACCTACCTTAGTGCAATAACTGTACCCATCATCACAATGGACCTTGCCTGCCCACTTGCAACAAATGTGGAAGGGTAGGCCATATGGCCAAAGACTACAGAACCCCTGCCCGAGCAGCAAATCAGGGAAATAAAAACAACCAGAGAAACCCACCTACCTGATTTGGTTGTGGACAAAAAGGGAATTATAGGAATGAATGTCCAAAAGCAGGGAACCAAGGCCGAGGAAACCAGATTCGAGGCAACCAAAACCGTGGGGACCAAAATTAGGGAAACCGAAATGGAGGAAACAATGATCAAGGAAACCAGGATGGGAATAAAGATCGCGGAAACTCTAGCGTCATGGCAGATAATGTTAATGCTTAAGGAGAGACCTTCCCGTATTTCCTAGTGAAACCTAAGTTGGAACTATCTTAGACTCTATTTCCTATAGGAATTTGCGTTGTACTTTCTTTTAAATTTTCGTTGTACCATGTGAATGATTTAAATTATCTATCAAATTTATGTGTCGTAAAAACTTCGTCGATTTTACTTTAATCCTCTATTTATTTATGCAAGCCACTCCTTAATCTATTATAGCCCTTTTTAAACATTTTTACAATCACTTTATAAATCATTTCACAACCACATGATAAACTATTTTACCATCATTAATAAATTAATTTACTATCATTTAAGAAACTAACATTTTATAAATTATTTTACAATAACTTTATAAACTATTGTTTCTATCGTTAATAAACCATCTTACTATCATTAATAAACTATCTTACTATCATTTAATCAACCATCGTTTTATAAACTATTTTACTATCACCTTATAAACTATTTTTACTATTGTAATAAACTATTTTAGTATCACTTTATGAACTAATTTACTACCGTCTTATGAGCTATTTTGCTATCACTTATAAACTATCTTTCTATTATTTTATAAACTATTTTTCCACCATCTTATAAACTATTTTTCCATCATCTTATAAACTATTTTTTCACCATCTTATAAACTATTTTCATAATATCTTATATACTATTTTGCTATCGTTTTAAAACCATGTCACTACCAATTTATAAATCATTTTGTCATTTATTTATGAACTATTTTATTATCGGCACATGAATTATTTCACTATCGTCTTATAAACTATCTTATGATCATTTCGCAAACTATTTTGCTGTCATCCTATAAATTACATTGTTTCCATCTTGTAAATTATTTTGTCACACTATAAAACTATTTTGATACTACTTTATACATTGCATTAGTTTGACGAAAATAAGCATTGCATCGTTAGTCCTCAATTATTATGTCTAATTCAGGAAGGACCATACCATGCTGAGAGTAGTCACCTTAAACTTTTGTCAAAACCAATTTTCTACTTATATTCTTGAAAAGCAAAGTTTTATGTGTGTATTCATAAAATGTGTCTGTCACGGGAAACTAAATTAGAAATCATAGTAACTAAGTAGGCCTTTACTCCACCTTACTGCATAGAGTCGACATCATCTTACGCCAAATCCTATGTTAAAAAGTCGAGACACATCACTAGTCACCCTAGGACAATCCACCAACGAGTTTGCTCGCCATTAAGGAATGTACTAAATCACCCATTCAACGTCGACTTAATACCATAGAACTTAGTATTTATGACGCCATCATAGTTATAGATTCGTTATCACCCTAGAAGGGAGTGATTCGGTTTGGCAAACGTGGAAAGGTGAACCCATGATACATTGGACCGTTTAAAATTTTAGTAAGGATTAGACCGGTAGCTTACCGACTCAAGCTAACACAAGACTAAGTAGTGTTCACTATGTCCTTCATGTGTGCAATCTAAAGAAATTCCTATCCGACGAAACACTCGTCATACCTCTGGAAGAAATCCAAGTTGACGATAAGGTTAACTTTGTTGAAGAACCGGTAGAAAATCATAGATCGTGAGGTCAAATGATAAGTGTAAAATACACATATCCGTTAATACCTAAAATGACCCTAAATGAACCAAAACAGACTAAAAATAGCAAAGATATGCTTGTTTTTGTGTTTTGTGTGTGCAGGTATGGATATATCAAAAATCACAAGAAAACCGTCAAAAACGGGCAAGCACGGACACAAGAACGGAAGAGTGAACAAAAGCCGGAAGCCAAAGCCAGAAAAAGTCAAATCTTCAGTCAACTCCAGTCAATCTTGGTCAACAGAAGTCAACCACAAAAGACAAAACCCAAAATGTTTCAAAATAGCCCTTCAAGTTTCAAAAGTTGCAAAAATAGTCCCTTAAACCTCAAATGGGCCTTAAACCCTTAATACCCTACCCGGAATTATAATCTAGCCCATAAGCCCAAATCTTAAGCCCAATAACCCTTTCATAAAACCACAGGGACCATTCTTGCTATTTCCTAAACCCTTTTTTACACTACACCTTTTATAAACAACCACAAGGACTGAATGTGCAATTTCTCAAAAGTTTAAAATGAATTAACCCTGAGTCAGTTAAAAAGGGCGCGAAGAAAAGAAACACTATTCATCTCCTTCCCCAATTCACCACGCAGTAAAAGGAAAGGGCAAATCACAATTAAGGGGTGAGTTAGTCAATTCAAGTGATAAACAACAAGATGGCAAGGTTAGATTAGTCATATCAAAAGCTCTTAGTAGCTCACAAAGCAAGGATCACACATGGAGGTTGAGAAAGCACAAAGGAATGGGGATTTTACTCTTGGATCACTCAGAGAAGTAGCACAAGCTATCACATTAAGAATGACAGCTTGGCAATCCTTGAGTGTCCACACTTGATCCAACGGATGAGATCATTGATCCAATGATTGAAGAAATGAATGGCAGAGATTAGTGATGCAAGCAAGGGCCTAGAATCTTCTCTCAGCAACTATAAAAGGACCTCACTATCACACACACACGATATCTAGTTTTTTTTAGGTAGCTTTTAGGTAGCTTAAATTTTCTCTTAGCTTAATGTAATTTTCTTTAAAATGATTTGTAATTTCCTTTAAAGTAATGTAATCAGTTTTTCTTAGTTAATGAAATTCAGTTTTATTGTGTTATAAGCTCTCTCTTTTCATTTAAAAGCTAAAGTCATTTGTCTTAAATGTTAAGCTACTATCCAAAAGCTCTCATAAGCTAATTATAAGCTCTTTCAGTCTCTAAGCTGAAATAGAGCTTAATTCAGTTAACAATCTACTTAAATTCTTAAAACCAGCTTAAGTTACCTTGACTATTGGAATTGTGAGCTTTTGGAAGGAGAGCCAAACATGGAAGGGCTCTCATGGACTTATACTAGCTTATCCTAGGATAAGCTAGAGCTAGTAAATCAGCTCTAAGAGCAGTTTAAGCCTTGTTAAGCTAGGCTCATTGTAAGTTTCCCTTTAAATTCATTGTCATTTAATTTCTAGCTTAATATTTACTAAAGTGTTTAAGTAGCCTCTTAGATTTTGCTTATTTGCTTATTCTATCTGCTTAATTGTGCTTATTGATAATTCATATGCTTATTCATCATGTTTTCTTATCTGTCTTTAGCTTATATAATTTAGAGTTAGTTTTTTTTCATTCCTGTCATAAAAATCATTTAAAAAAAACCAAAAATATCTAGTGTAGCTTTTAGATTGTTAATTATAGCTTAATTAGTTAATAAGTCAAGTTTGTTAAGTTAGTTTTAAGCTAATTAATATCTGGTACTTAGGTTTAGCTTATTAGATTTTAATATCATAAGCTAATTTGATTCTGTCAGCAATTTAAAGGGGTGTTTGGCATTAGTTGTTTTGACCTCAAAAAGTCAAAGGTTTTTGTGCAAACCATTTGAGACAGCTTTGATTTCATAATTAGTTAATAAGTCAAGTTTGTTAAGTTAGTTTTAAGCTAATTAATATTTGGTACTTAGGATTAGATTATTAGATTTTAATATCATAAGCTAATTTGATTCTGTCAGCAATTTAAAGGGGTGTTTGGTTTAAGCTTGTTTGACCACCAAGGCTTGGTTCTTGCTTGTTTTGTGTTTGTACACACTCAACAAGAGTGTTTAGTGCAGTTGTGACCAAAGAGGTAACCTGCAAGTTGGATTTAACTTTTGTTCAATTGTGCTAGCAGTAGTAACCTTTGTTACTACTGCTGTCATTTCTAGTTTAAGTTTAGGTTAGTTAATCTAAGTTTTAGTATCTTAAATTTTAGTAGCTTTAAGTTTAGTCATAGATTAGCATAGTTTAAGGCTTGTTTTTCATTTCTCAGCTTATTTGCCTAGGTACATTTAGCTTAATAAGTCATTAATTAACCAAAAAAAACCAAAAACAGTAGTATTAGAATCTAGCTTCTAATTTTAGAATTTTAAGTTTTAGTATCTGATTTTCTTGTTTAAACTTATAGCTTATTAGTTGTTTGTTAAGTTCTCATAAGCTTAGTTCATGTCTTAGCTTATTGTGCATTTGAGCTTAGCTTAATCTTGAGCTTTTAGAGTTTAGTTCTGAATTTGCTCTTTTGATCTTAAATTCTAGATGGCTTATAGTGTTCTCAGTTAAACTAGCTTATTAGGATTAGCTTATTCTCATCATTAGCTTCTCAAAACAGCTTTTGGATTTCAAAACAAGCTTATATTTAAGCTTGTACAAGCCTTTAAGTGTCAACAAAGTTTTTCTTAAGCTCAAACCCTTAGTTTCTGTAACAGCTTTCTCTTAAGCTGTTTTTGAGCTTATTTCTCAGTTTTAGTTAGTATTGTTTTTATAAAAAGTGCTTAAAAATAAGTCCTTATTAAGTTCCAACTTTCAGTTTTGTCAAAAAGTCAAAAATAAAAAAATAGCAAAAATTGGGGTTGCCAGACCTCGAACCCAAGACCTCTCTCTTATAAACCATACGTTTTACCAGTTTGCTCCAATAGCTCATCCATTCATAACTCCCCACATTTAATACTTAAACACCTTTTCATTTCCTTTATAAATAATAAGCCGTAGCCTATTTGCTTATTTTCCCAGCTTATTAGATAAGCTGGGATCTTAGTTCTATTTTTCTTATCTTCCTTGTTACTAGATAGATTTTTCCTGATTTTTTGGTAATTTTTCATCTAGTAGATTAATTTTTATCATTTTTCTTAAGTTTAAATTTTCGAAAAGTCATAAAAAATAGAAGAAAGTTTCAGAAAATTACAAAAAAATAGTTTTTAGTTTTATAAAAAATAGCTTTAGGTTTACATTCAGTAAAATCATTTTTACACCTTTTAGATTTTAATTTTGATTTTTAAGCCTTAATTTTTAACTTTAAAAATAGGATTTTAATTTTAAAATAGTTAAAAATAGTTTTCTGAGTTATTATGTTATTTTAGACTTTTCTAAGTTTAAAAATCATTTTTCTAAATTTTTAGTACTTAATTTGCTATTTTTTAGGATTTAATTAGATTAAATTAGTTTTTAATTCATAATAAATTCAAAAATAATCAAAAAAATGTTTTTCTTTTTCTTAAAATTTTCTTTTGTCCTAATTTAGGTTTAGAAATTTAGTTTAAATTTTTAGGAGTTAAATTTAGTTTACTTGCTTATTAGTCGCATTTTATTTGTCCCGTTAATTGATTTTGTGCTATAATTGTTTTTAATTGTTTTTAATTGCTTGTTTTTAATTAGTAGTTATAGAAAACCCAATCAATCTTCGAACCCATTCAAATCAATATCCAATATCAAGCGAGGTTTCAATTTCTCAAATCGTTGGGAAAACGACCCGGGAAATCATACTTTCCGGAAAACATACGTATATTATATATTATATATATATATATATATATATCTTTTAAGAGTGAATTTTCCTTAGGGAATTTTCTTAATTGCTCTTTTTGAATATATTTTATTATATATTTTTGCGTGTATAAAACTCTACATCATATCTCATAACCCCTAATTTCTAGTTTGGCTTTGTTATGCTCTTCTCTCTCAGTATTATAGTTCTTTTAAAGACATTTAAATGATTCAAGACATTGTTTAGTACATTTTTGTACCTCACTGTCAGAAGGAACTTGTGAGTTTTCAGTTTTATGAAGAGATTGCCAATCATAAGCTTAGTTTGACTGGTTCCTACTTCAATAATAATTGCTCCAGTCATAGCCTCCTTATCCATTTGAGCACAGTGCTGAGATGAAGATTTAGTTGTGTGTGTGCATTGCTCTGTCTTTTTAACCAAAGGTCTTCTCCCTTGATCCTTCCAGAATCTACTTTCTCTATCCAAAATGCCCTGTTTTGTGACAGGTGTAGCACTCAATCTTTGACTTACAAGAGAAAAAGGTCATTTTTCTTTGAAGTCCAATTATTTATTCCTGTCCTATGAAGAACTTCCTTTACTCTGACCAGTTAAAATAGCACCCTGCCATCGAAGATCCAATTCCTCTAAGTCATCTCCATCCATCTGCTGAAAATCCTCATTCTCAAGTTGAGGACTGGTTGTTGGTTGTGCAAGAAAGGAGTAAGCTATATCATGAGCACTTGGAGTAGATGGAACTTGATTAATTCCACCAGCAGTACTAACCCCAAAATCTCCACTGGCAGTACTAACTTCATTAGTACTGTTAGTATTCTTAGAGGAAAGAAAAGCCAAGTTCTGAGTATTTGATGAGGAAGTTGAAGACTTTTTCATTTCGTCTTCATAAACAAGGTTGTTGTAGAGGTCATCAATATCAATCTCATCAATATCTGGCTTATTTCTCATGATCAGTGCTATTTGACTCCATGAAGGAGGAAGACTTCTTAAAAACTTCTGATTAATGTCTTCCTTTGATACATAGGCTCCATGAATTTCAGTTGACTTATGAGTTTCTAAAAACAATCGTAAGCCTTATCCCAAGTTTCATTAGCTGCACGTAACAAAAATTTTTCAAACATGATGTTTAGAAACATTCTTTTGCATTCCTTTTTGGATTCCTCCTATTACCTCCAAATCTAGGATTTTATTGCAGACCACAAAGATTTAGCATAGGACCATTATGGAACTTGAGGAGGGGACTCATCACAAATGTGAGTATTGCCTAAAGAGCAAGATGCTCTTTATCCTTTCTTGATTCCTTCTAGCAGCCAATTGTTTTACAGTTTTAGGAACAAGAGGACTAGATTGTTCTCCTGAAGGTATAACCTCATCTTCCAGATCTCCATTCGACAAATTAATATCCCATAGTTATTTCTGTGGGGAGATAGGTAGGAGAGTGACATATGTATTATCTATCCTCATACTCAGAGATCGTATTCTCCCTTCTTAGATGTTGGGGATCTTTTTAGCAGTGATTGTTGGTGGAGGGTGTATCTTGGATCAGACATATTTTTGTTTGTAGTTGTTCTGATTCAAAAGAAGTTCTTCTTTTTCAGTGTTTCCTCACAAGAATCTGATTCCACCTTGTAGGATCCTTTTGCTTAATGGATCTTAACCCTTTAGCTGTAAAGGGTTTGTTGCCGTAGATAGATAAATCTAAAGTAACAATGATGGGAAACAATTGATTAAAACCACTATGGATCTCGCGGAATTTATTCTAAAATGTATAGAAGAACACAATTCAAAACACTGTTATATTGAATTTTGATTCTGCATAGGTTACAGAATTACCAAAACTATGATTACTATATGATCTCTATGATCTTCTGTAGAACTATATCTACTAACTATGCCCTGGGTTCCTTTATAGTCTATGGGAAACCCTTTTGGGCGTAACTTATTGCGTATAAAGATTTAGGCAGTGACACGGGCCGTTGTGTGATCCTGGTCTGTGCGGGTTTAGCGTTCGATGGGGGGAGGATTGCAATCCCCCCCCCCCCGCCCCCCCCCCCCCGACTTAACTATTACATAAACAGTATTAACTATTTAATACTTCCAATACTAACTATGATAAACCTTCTACCAGTACTAACTATGATACTAGCAGAATTAACTATAATACTAACATAATTAAGTCTGTTATACAAAAATTCCTAACAGAGCTTTTAACAGACCTAATGAACTATTTTCAATAATCAAATAAGCTAAAATGAAAAGCTACAGGCTAATGCTATATTTTTGGTTTTTTCACTGTTTTATGACTAATTTTTGCAAACTAAAGATTTATACTAAAAATTAAACTAGATAAACATCAAATAACTAACATAAGCAGAATTAAGCAAATCTAAACTAAAATAAGCAAATAATAAGCAATGATAAGCTGAAATTCAAAATTAAGCTATTAAAAGGAATTGAGAACTTACAAGAGCCTTTGCTCTAAACAAGGCTTGTCAAAATGCTCTTATGAGCTATCAACAAGCTCCAGCTTATCTTATGATAAGCTGGTGAGGTCCTGGAAGTCCTTTCATTACTGATTTCCCTTCCAATAACAAGCTGAGGTACTTTTAAGGGAGGATTTAAGTTTAATTAAGCTTAGTTAAGCTTTTGAGAGCTTAACTAAGTGAATACTAGCTTGAGTGGTGAATTAAGAGCTTATTAAGAGCTTTTTCAAACCATATTGCTTATTAAGTAAAACAGAATCAAACACAAGTTTTAAAAGTGAACTACAAATTTTATTAATGAAAACAGATTACAAGGCTTTTAAATGAAAATTACAAAGACTTAAATGACAATAAGCTAGAAAATTACAATAAGCTAAAGCTATTTTAACACTACTCCTATATTAAGCTAGATATTCCCCCTTTTGTGAGTGAGAGAGGTCTTGTATTTATAGGCCTGAAGAGAAGGATCTAGACCTCTGCATACGCTCCCCTTGGTTTGATCTTGGCCTTTCAATCATTGCCAATCATTAGTTCTCAATCTTTAGCCGTTGGATCAACTAGTGAGCACACGGATTACCAAGCTGGGAATCCTATATCATTGGAGGGTGTGCTTCTTTTAGCTTGATTTCAATGCAAAATTCCACATTTGGTTTGTTTGTTTGAGTACGCGTGTCATTCCCCTTGTCAGATTGACCAATCATAATCCTTTGATGACGACTTGCTTTGCTGAGCTGTGGCATAGTTCTTATAATCTTTTGGCCACGTCAATTGAGGGGAAATGGGATTTTTTATCCATCAATTTGAGCAGGGTTAAATGATGAAGATGGTGAATAGTAACAATCCACTTTAGCTCCATTTTTTTCATTTATACGTTTTATGAGTTTGACCCAGGGTAAAAAGAAGGGTTTGACCTGGGCTCGGGTAATTATAAAGAAATTGGGCTGATGTAATCTATTATGGGCTTAGGTTAAAAGGGTGAAAGGTTTATAGATTTTAAGAGTTAACGACCGTTAGTCCTAAGGCTTTTAGGGACTAACGGTGTTATGAGTTTAGGGACTTATGGTGAAATTGTTTTAACATTAAGGGCTCATTTGGTATTTTGAGGGTTTTGTCTTTTTATGGGTTCACCAAGGGTTGACTAAGGTTGACTTTGTTGACCTTTGCTAGAAACTCCCAGCTCTTGTACACTCTATCCGTTCCCATGTTCGTTTGTGTCTGGTTTTGACCGTTTTCTTGTGATTTTTGCAATATCCGTACCTACACATCACAAATGACAAAACAAGCAATATACAAGCATAATTTGCACAATTTGTTCATTTTAGGGCCATTTTTGGTATAAAAAGGATATATGATTTCTCACATATCACAAAACATCTTGTTTCTCCTTGAAATAGACTGATCCTTTGATATGAAGTAATCAATGATGATCTTTATAAATCTAGGGTGTGACATCTTGTTTGTCTTCTTAGCATCTTTGTTTTCAATCTGGAACAGGAAATCTTCCCAAAGTAGATACACATAGTTGATGTTCTTCTTATAGAACATATCCTAGAGGATTTGAGCATGGGACACACGAATCTTGTCCATTCCAGTTTCTTTGCTACTTAAGCACTTGTTGATGACAGTAGCAAATGCTCTCCATGGTTGATGCAAGTAGTCAACATTCACATTAGTGAGATAGGTGATATGTCCAGTGTGCCCAAGATCTCTGATGAAAGAGAGAATGTCATGTTCTAGTGGGAGGTCTTCAAACACTTGTTCTGGAATTTTAGGTCAGATCTGGAGAATTTCTCTGAAAATTTCAACATTGAGAGAGGATTTCTTCTTGTTTATCGTGAATATGATGGATGACTTATGAATGGAAACTGTAGCCCAAAATTCTTGCATATAAATGGCAATAACTTCTACAGTGATTAGGAATGCTTGATAGAAGGGAGTGAGAGCAAGAGCATTTAGTACCACTTGAAATGTAGCTTCTTTTAGTTTGATGTTAGTTTTGAGTCTCATGTTGCATTTCCCAAACTAAATATGGTCTGCAGGGGTAACAAGAGCATCATCAACGGGTTTTCTGTTGAGCTTGAGTGGTATTCATGTTTCTGCTAAGATTTGACCAATACAGTTTATATATAAACCAATTTTATATATAACACACTATAAGGCCCTTTGATAGTTGAATAATTAAGCATGATTCATGTTGTGATATCATTTTAATGAAAAGGCTCATTAAGGCATTTAGCATGTTTGAGTAAGATCTAATCATCCGAAGGGCAACTTAATTTGGGCATAATGTGAAAGGCATTAAGACAACTAAAATAGTGTTTTTGGAAATCCTATTCAACCTAACTTGTAGAGAATAAGGTAACCTAAGACATGTTCAGACATCCTTGTTGAACCTTGATATATAGCCTACTTAACTTGATTAGATTGCCTAATTAACCAATTTTAATTAGCTACCTAACTTGAGTTAAAAATTGCCTTCAGAAAGATTCAATCTTAAAATTTCTTAAAGTCATTGCTAAATCGCCTCCTATAATGAGTTGTTAAATCGCCTCTAAAGGAATGTTGTTAAATCGCCTCCTATTGAGGTTGTTAAATCGCCTCCTATAGAGGTTGTTAAATCGCCTCCTATAGAGGTTGTTAAATCGCCTCCTATAGAGGTTGTTAACTCGTCTCATAAAGGCAATTGTTAACTCGCCTCTTGAAGGAATGTTGTTAACTCGCCTCGTGAAGGGATTTGTTAACTCGCCTCTCAAAGGCAGTTGTTAACTCGCCTCGTGAAAGGAGTCTTTAACTCGCCTTTCAAAGGCATTTGTTAACTCACCTTTAAAACTTACATTACCACAATCATGAAATTTTAAGCATCAAAACTTGTTTAAATAACATACATATCAGTTGAATAACACTTAGGATTACTTATAACAACATTTAACCACATAATCTGTTGGGATTAAAAGCCTTCTTGAAGATACTGCTGCTAAGGTTTGTGTTACTGCTGCTAAGTAAAACTTAGTGCTGTTTAGTAATCTTAATGAAAAATATGCTAATTAGTTAGCACTGCTAGTGTAACTTAGTACTGCTAGTGTAACTTAGTATTGCTAGTGTAACTTTGTACTGCTAGTGTATATTAGTACTGCTAGTTACTACTGCTAGTATATGTTAATACTGCTAGAGTAAAGTTAGTACTGTTGGTGAAGATTGAAGAAAATATTCTAAGTAGTTACTACTACTTGTCATAGTTAATGCTGCTGGTGTATAAGTTACTACTTCTTGTTAAGAGTTAATGCTGCTGGTACAAAGTTACAACTGCTAAAAGTTACACTGCTAAAAGATTATGTTGGAAACAAGAAAAGTATCGGTCACTTCCAAGTTGTAATAGTCTTAGCCCGTAGTTTAACATATGATTAGTCTAGTAAGCTAGTCTGGCCCAAGGTCCATGGAAAGCCCGTTAAGGCCCATGGCCAGCCATGTATGTAAGTTATATACCCTTTCCATGCCTTGGAGAGGGTGGTTGGTTGTTTTATTTCATACATTTCACACACATATTCAATATTACTTTCTCTCTCTAGAAACCTTCCAACCCACTTCTCTCTCTAGTTCTTGCATAATATCATTAAAGATTACTAGTATTCTACAATTGGTATCAGAGCCATGGAGTGGTGTGTTTAGTTTTTGTGTTTGTCTTTTGATTTGTGTTCAAAACCTTTACAAAGAACAAAATCTTGATTTAAAATTTTTCGGCTTAAAAACCTTAAAGTTGTCATTTTTCTTGTTCCTATAGGGTTAGTAACACTAGTTGTACAAGATTTTTTTGCAAAAAACCAATCAAAAATGTGTCTTTTTGAGTTTTGAAAATTTAGGTTTCGTCTCAGTTACAACCGAACTAGTTTTGTCTGTTGGAACCGAACTAGAAGATCGAACGAGTTGTCTTAGTTGGAACCGAACGAGTTGTTTCTAGTTGGAACCGAACGAGTTTATTTTAGTTGGAACCGAACGAGTTGATTTTACTTAGAACCGAACTAATCAACTCACTTGTGAACCGAACTAGTCAATTTTAATTGGAGCCGAACTAGTCATTCAATTGGAGCCGAACTAGTCATTCCTTTGAGAACCGAACTAGTCTGTTTTCTTGTTAGAACCGAACCAGTTGGAACCGAACCAGTTGGAACCGAACCAGTTGGAACCGAACTAGTAACTTTCTAATTAAAACCTATCAGCTCAAATTTTCTAAATTATACGGTTCTTTCTTTGACTTGTAAAATCCCGTGAAACATTAACTTGTTTTCCCGGTTTTGTCGAGAATTGTAAAATCCCGTGTAGTTTCAAGAATTATTTCAAGACTCAACAACCACACATTCAAACACAATTTCTTTCTACCACCGATCGATCAATTAGTAATCTTTTTGATACCACGTTATCAATGACGACTCTTGCTGATAAATCACTTCTCTCGGGTGGTGACAATAAACCACCGATGCTTGAAAAACATTTGTATGATTCATGGAAAAGCAGAATGGAACTTTATATGATGAATAGACCTCATGGTAGAATGATCCTTGCTTCCGTTGAGAAAGGTCCACTCGTCTGGCCATCAATCACAGTGGATGGTGTAACAAGACTTAAGGAATATACTGAGCTCACCCCTGCAGAAGCCATTCAAGCTGATTGTGACATCAAAGCAATTAATATCATTCTCCAAGGCCTTCCAACAGAAATTTATGCTCTTGTGAGTCAACATCGTGTAGCCAAGGATCTTTGGGAGAAGATTAAACTGCTCATGCAAGGAACGTCGTTAACAAAGCAAGAACGAGAGTGTAAGTTGTACGATGAATTTGATAAGTTCACTTACAAGAAAGGAGAGTCGTTACACGAGTACTACTTGAGATTCACACTGCTACTCAATGATATGAACATCTACAAGATGCCACTGGAGCAATTTTAAGTTAATACCAAGTTTCTGAACACACTTCCTGATGAATGGAGCAAATTCGTCACTGATGTTAAGTTGGTCAAAGACTTGCATACTACCAATGTTGATCAGCTTCATGCTTACTTGGAACAACATGAACGACATACAAATGAAGTTCGTTTGATGCATGAACGTAACTCCGGTCCTCTTACTTTAGTTGCATCTCACCAAATAACACAGTCACCTTATCAAACTCATCAACACACTTACCAAAACACTCAACTTCAACCACCAGCTTCAACATATCCATCTCCACAGTATGGTTCACCTTATCAGTCTCAACAATACTCAACTCATCAATCATCAACACCTCTTTCAGTAACTTACCCATCCAATGATTTTCAATCATCAATTCACCATAACGTTTATTCTCCATCATCATCTATCCCTCAATTAGAATATCCTCACCAAATTAACCAACAATCTGAATTTTCCCAACAAGACTCCGGTCTAATTGTTGTAGTGTTCTAGAAAGGTGATGATCCCATTGATGCCTTCAATCACATGATGTTATTTTTGACTGTAGTTTTCACCTCCCGTTATCCCATAACCAATAATCAGCTAAGAAACTCGTCTAACCCTAGGCAACAAGCTACCATCAATAATGGAAGAGTTACACTACAACCAATTCAGGGGAGACAAACTTCTTTTGCTGCGGGTACTTCAAGGACTTACACTCCAGGAGCAAGTGGAAGCAATTCTGGAAAACAGAGGACGGTTATTTGCTACAACTGCAAAGGGGAAGGCCACATGTCCAGACAGTGCACCAAACCAAAGAGAAAAAGGGATGATTCATGGTTTAAAGAGAAAGAATTGCTGGTACAAGCTCAAGCACATGGTCAAATTCTAAATGAGGAGGAACTAGCTTTTTTAGCAGATCTAGATATTCCTCAAGGTCAAAGCACACAGACTATCATTACTCACAATGCTGCTTATCAAAATGATGATTTGGATGCATATGACTCTGATTGTGACGAACTCGACTCTACCAAAGGTGCTCCCATGGCGAATTTATCTCATTATGGTTCAGATGCTCTTGCTGAGGTACACAATCATGATTAATCTAAGAATAATATTGTGGTATGTCAAGGCTATGCAGTGATGCCGTTTTCTCACAGTCGATTGTTAGAAATCAATTAGAGATGAATAAACAGTGTAGCAATTTCATTCTCTTATTCCAGTATGTGATTATATCACAACATAGCAACTGTTCAAAAGTCTAATCTCTGCACAACAAGCTGATTTGATATTATCTTGTGACTTGAAAGCTTAAACCCAAGTAGCTAATTGTACCAAGACTAAATCTGGAAAATAAGAGTGTCAATGATACCTTAACTGCTGAGCTTGAAAGATATAAGGAACAAGTTAAAGTTTGACGAAGGAACAAAACATGTTGATTTAGGGAGTAAAGATAATGTTTCAGACACATGTGCACAGTCTGTAGAGATTGATCATCTTAAACAAACTCTTTCAGAACATTTAAAAGAATAGGAAATCTTATTGCAAACGGTTACTCTTCTCAAAAATGATTTTAAGATAAGAAATTCTTGGAACATTGATGTGAAATAGCTCTAGAAAAGCTATAAAATATAGATAATATTGTTTTTCTTAAAGAGATCAATGTGCACAAACTGTTCATTGTTGACGATAAACCTTAGTTTTTCTATGATAATAACCACTAAAAACAAGCTTTAGGTTTCAAATTCCCTTCTATCTGCAGAAGCTCAGCGTCGATAACCTATAGCTTCTATGTGGTGATATTATTGTTCATTAAACTTAATCCTATTGTGTTCATGACTCAGATAGAGGACCTTAGCACTTGTTGAAGAGAGTCGTTCCAAAATGCTTTTAAAAATCATAGGGATAATTGATGTAGAAAAGGAAAAAGCAAGTTGATACCACACTGATAGATTATGCTGCTCTTAACCAACTTAATAAAGATTTTTCAACCTGATTTGTTTCACAAACTGAATTATCTGCTGAATAAGCCTTTTGGTCTCAGAATTCTGTGAATTCTTCAGAACCCACACTTTCTATTAAACCCACCAATGTTGAGGTTCCAAATGAACTTCCTAAAGTCAGCATGGTTAACACGAGTTTGAAGAAACTTAAACACCATCTTGCTAACTTTGATGTGGTAGTCAAAGAAAGGACTACACCTACAACTATCACTGAGGGTTCATGGGGTTTCGAACATACAAAAACTTGTTTTATGGATGAAATAATTCCATTTGTACAAGCTCTGAAGGACTTATTTAGCACATTCAACCAACATTTGGTTGATGAACTTTCTGAAGTCCAAAATGTCTTCTATCAAATGGAACAGGCTGTGGAACAACATCGTATTGAGTCAAAACATTTGAGTTAAAGATGAACGATATGTTTTGAACAAATATGATACGACTCTTGAATCAAGTGATGAGTAAAGATTTGGTGAACTTATTGTTAATCCTTCCATGGAGAATGATTCTGTGATGTGCATGAATGTCAAAGTGGTCTCAAATTGGAGTCTGAGCTTTCAAACGGATTTTGTTTAAAAAGGGAAACTTACGATAAACTGTTCAAAGTTTTACCATCTTGAAAAACACCATTGCATCTCTTTAGAAGTTGACCACTCAAACTTAAACATGAATTTTTTAAAGGGAAATTCTGTTTCAAATCAAAATGTTCCAAGTTTGATCAATGTTTGAATTATATGATTTGAAAGCTCAGTCCCAGAGAAAAACATGGTGGGCTTATTTAGAAGTGAAAGAGGAGAATAAATCTACTCAGTGAGATATATTAGATAAGGATAAGATCAAACTGGACTTAGAAGAGATTAAGCATAAATATTGTATTGGATCATAGGGTGAAATGCTTTTGCTGAGATTGAGCATTTGTAAACAGGCCTATAAGCAACTTTATGACTCGATTATCCATCACGTATTTCAATCAAAGAAACAATGTTGCTAAGTTAATTAGTAAGTCACTTAAAGTCTGTGGAAATTTATGATTTAAATGAGATCTTTAGGAAAAGCTTTGGCAATTTAAGCTCTCAAGGATGAATTTAGGAAACTTAAAGGAAAAGTCCCTAGTTGATATATAATGTTTCAAACCACCCCTAGTGATCCAGAGTTGCTCACTAATGTGGAACCAATAACCCCTAAATGTTGAATAAAAGGACAGCTCACGTGCCTATATTAAGAATTCTCAGGAAGAAGCCCGGCAGTTCTTAGGGATCTAGTCATCATAATTAAGCTAATTATCCCTTAGGACCACTCTTAGAAATTGCCTGTAAGTCTACTAAAACTAATTCAGGAGATTGCTTTCTAAAATCAGTAAAACCTGTCCTAGATTCAACAGGTCTGGGAAACAATTAGTGGCTGTGACCCCGTATGAAACAAAGTCAAAAAGAGGTAGATTCTTTGAGCCCGTCATGTAGGTCTAAAGTTTTGTAGATCTGTTTAGCCATTTTGAAAAGATCAATTAGCTACTTGGGATAATTCACATATCAACTATATATGAGAGACAATAACTATGAAAACTATGTGTTAATGCGGAATCTTAACACAAGTACTAAGAAGAACACAATGTAAAACTTTGCTATTTTCTATTGATTTCTATTAGGGTTCTATCTCTCAAACACTATGCCGTAGGGTTCCTTTTATACACCAAGGAAACCCTAATGGGCTTTACAAACGTGTGAAAGGATAATGCATATCATTTCCTAAGATATCTCTAAGATAACTATTAAGATAACTATTCTGTTACATAAAACAGAACTTATCTAGACAAGATCAGTACTAACTATAGTACTACCAGACTTAACTTCTGTACTGCAGATTAACTTATGTCTACCAGACTTAACCTCTATAACCTACCAGACATATGTCTGTTTACAATTTTCCTTTCTATTCTCCTCTACTTATCTTTTACTTGTGAGACTTCAAGTTTCTTTGAATATCCTTCATTATGATCTTCCTGAGGATGTTGTAAGCATTATCTTTGGGAATTTTTTTGAACTGCAACATGATGACTTGTTTGTATGAGTACTTTCTTGGATTTCTATTAGGCACTCTTTAAAGCATCACTTCTTGATATTTCGCAGCATCTAATCTTGTAAATATCATGATCAACACTTCACACCTACATACACCTTCTCTTCAGCAACATAGAAACAACAACATTGACTATACGTACATCAAATCATAAAGTTTCAGTCTATTTCACACTTCCAGGTGTGGTTAACTTCCTGAGTTGAGTGTGAATCATTGAAAATTTAATGGATTTTGTGGTCTCTTTACCAGTTGCCATTTAACCCTGGAGTAGCCAATGGTTTGGTTTATAAACATGGTACATTGATAACCATTTCAAATTTTAGGACATGAAACATGGGTGAGTTGAATTACCATATGAATTTTTAGCTAATCAATCAGGCTATCACGGGGATTTGATTACTCTTTAACCAGTTAGCCGTTTGCCTTGGAGTAAGCTAACTCTTTGTTTTAATAAATAAACATGGTGAGTTATTACCATAAAGTTTTTGGTACAACTATCAACCATCAATCTGATTTGAGAAGTCTTTACCCAAAGCCGTTTGATTTTGGACTAAGCCTAGCTCCTTTCTGCCTATTAAGCATGGTGAACTGATGACCATTTGTTGTGTGGTGGTTAGCCAACACTCAAACCCTTCTCTCTTCCATTATAGTCCACAGTCTCTAACATATGTCTATAGCTACTGATAACTTCATTACTTTTTAACACCAGCTTGCTTCTCAATCATCTTCAAAAGTTTATAACAAACTTCATTCATTTTACCATCCAGAAGCTTCATTTTCAGTATTCCCTTGGCAGATCTTTTGACAGAGGTACTTCTATCTGCTAACATTTAAATAATGCATGCCCTTTAAAGGTAAGTACAATGTACTACCTCACTTGTCATAATTTCTCCAAAATAATCATCTTTTGCTGTAGTCGGTAGCTCCAAATGCATCTTCATTGTGGAATAAGAGGTGGATCAAACATAGTCCTGAGATCACTCCATAGTACTCTGTCATAAGCATCTTCAGGCCTATTTGTTCCATATTTCTGCATAACCAACCTGTACAGCTCAATAAGATCCTCTCTTGTGAAGTCTTTAAGCATAGCTCCAAAGCTCATATAAACTGTATCAGCTCCATTTGCTCTTATTATCTGATAAATGCTTCTTTCACCTTGTTGAAATATCTTCCAATTTGCCACAATATTAGATTTTGTATCCAAAGGAGTAGGATTCATAGCTTTTACTGATTCCTCTTTATCAGTCTCTGAATCTCCTTGTGGACTCTTGTCAATACTTATACCTTTCCTAGCCTTTGCTTCTTCTTTTTCCTACTCTTTTTTTCTTTACCAACTTTTTCTTCTGTATCTGAAACATCAATCCTTTGTTTCTTTGAAATTTCTGTCTGAAGCTCTTCTCCATATCTTTTCAACTGTGCCTTTGTAGCTTCAATATTTATAGGAACAAAAGATTCAACCTGCTTGACCAACTTATCAACTTTTTTCATTCTTCAAAAACCTTATACTCTTTAAACTGTGTAAGTTCCATGTCCTGATATTTCAAATAATTCATCATGTAGTTCCTCAGTAGTGATTGGGTCATAGGCTTACTTCTTCTTGCTTTAGCTCTTTCTTCTGCAAAGAACTTCTTTCTCTGATTTACTAACTCTACCATCTTCTTTGTAAAGTCTTCCTTCTGGCACCTCTTTCCTAGCACATTCTTTGTCAATTTCTGCATTAGCTTCCAGCTTAGCTCTAATGGCATCCAATTTTTCTGTGTAGTGTTGAGTTCTAATTGAACTTGAGTTTTGTTGCTCAGTTTATTCTTCTTTTTCATTCTTTGCTAAGAGTGCATCCAAATGAAACTTGTTTTTTTGGGCCAGGTTTTTTTCTTCTCACTCTAGAGTTGGCAATTTATGGCTTATGCATGACTAGCTTCCCTTCGTGTTGATTTTGTTCTTTAGTTCTTTTGGGGCTTGAGTCTATTCAACATCTTGGAGCTTTTTCCTTCCTTTGGCCTCTTGCGAAACTAACTGGTCACACTACCAGTACTAACTTCCTATGCCACTCAATATTAACTTCTCTCAAAAAAGCCAGTACTAATTTCTTCAAGACAGTATCAATATCCTTTACCTTGGACTCTTTTTCCTCTTGTTCTTTTTACCATTATCAATGACTTTAACCTTTGAGAAGCAAACCTTTCGATAGGGTTAGCTGTTCCAAGGTTGTGGGCTGATATCTTCCTGCCCTGAAGTTTTGCTTTGTGTAGGAGTCTTTAAAACTTCTGTTTATCTTCATCATATTACTAAACATTTATCAAACTTTCCTCTTGTAAATTCTCCCTGTTTGGAAGAAATTTCAGCATCCTCATCCTCTAAATCAGGTAGAACCACATGTCTCCTTTTGAGAACATCTTCCAACTTCTTTACCTTTTTTACCAATTTCACAAGTGCTTTTCCCATGGTCAACTTAGTCTGCTTTAGTTCAGTCTCCAAACTATCAACCTTTGTGAGCAACTTGGGAACCAATTGAAGAAGGTCATCCACTGACATTGTTCTTTCTTCTACCACATGAGGGTAAGTAGGATCTTGTAATTGTGGAACTTCAGTTTCCTGTCTAGGTGAAAGTGGTTGGTGTTCAGGTGATGGTTGCTCAAAGGTGTGCTTAATGGGTTCACTGTCAGGTTTAGGTGAAGGTGATTTAGGGTGAGGTGTTGGCTCAGCTACAGGTGTAGGTTCAGACTCAGTGGTTGCAGATATGACAGGTGGGTGAGAGGAAGATGGTAATGGTTCAGAAGGTAATGGTTGATCCACTGCTTGATCTGTTTGTCTTGCACTTTGATCCACAGCAACAACGGGCAACATTGCAGGCAACAAAGGTCTAGGTACCCCTCTAAAACCCCTTTTCATTGTTCCTAAAAATCTCTTTGGTCAATACTATAGCAAATAAGCGATGTTTATTCTAAAGTTGTATTTCAAAAAATCATTTGTAGAAATCAAGGGTACATCAAAAAACTTAGTTTTATTTTTCAAGTTTGCCCCATTTGGCCATCAAGGATTAATTTTGAAAAGTTATAATTCTCGCAAGTAGAAAGGACAATCAAGCAGTCGCAACAATTGTACCCAAATGATCTATCCACCACTTTTAGGACTCATACAATGTAAAATATGATGGACTAAAAATCTCCATTGGGGTGTAAAATGACTTTTCCAAAATATAAAAGTACCATCAGTTGGATACCCCATATTACTCATCCCTTCAAAAATCTTTGTATTTGACAACATGGAAATCCCTGAAGCATCTGCTAATTGAAGTTTACTTCGAACAGATGCCTCAGTGATTGTTCTATACACAATTGTTCTTATGGTTGCTCTTTGTTCTAGAGTCACATAAGCAGAATTGGACGGCAGTTACAGTTGCCAAAACTGTTTGACTTAGGGAGTCATTGGATAGTGGGATTGGTGTCAAGGACATTCCTGATAAGCAAACCTTTTAAAATGTCTATTATCTCTGCAAACTGTACTTTATTCGGTTTCTTTAAGAATCCCACTTAGTTATGCTTGTCGCAGTATTTCATTGAAGCCATACTTTAAATTGTAGTAAAGAGGTTATGATTGTTGGTTATTTCAAACTAGGTTTGACTCGTTTAGGTAACTTAGTACTGATGGTATCTGCTAATTGACTTTATATGCGTAAAAAAATGAATTGCAATTGGCACTCTGAGATAAATATCTTTGTGAATGAAGAAAAACTTTTGTAGGTGAGATAAAACAGTAATTCATTCCATTTTGGTTTCATTACCATTAAATATACCCGCAATTTGCTCTAGTTAATATTTAACAAAAAAGTCAAAAGTTGTTATACAAACCGTACTAAATGACGAGTTTCCAGAATTAATATTGGCCTACCAGGACTTAAGTCTGGTCAACTAGTATTAATTCTCATATTGTCAGATACATACAATAAGCTTACCAGGATTAAGAAGGAAACTACCAGAATTAATTATGACAATACTAGAATTATCTCTTGCTATAACTTCAATTTACTTTAATCCATGCTCCTATCATTCGCGCAATCCATAGTATAACCTGAAATACGTTTAAGCACAAACAAAACATACTACAAAATCTATTCGAAAACACTTGCACTAGTCTTTGGTATTTTATATAATACTCGATTTAGTATAACCTATTCTTATAATACAAATTATACCATTTAATCCTCCTTTAATTGTAGCTATGGTATTATCATACCAATATTAACCACTAAGAAATGAATCTTGGTCCATCAAAGTCATTTGGTAATAGGTCAGCTACATTGAAATTTGGTGTGAATTTTCCTCCACCCTAATGAGCTTCTTCTCATAAGAAAATCTGTAAAAAGTGGTGTCTGATTTCTATGTGCTTTGTCTTTGAGTGATACACTGGGTTCTTCACTATGCAGTATTGTCGCTTCATATCAATGTGGGTTTTTTTAGGTAGTCATGAAATTGAAACCATAGTCAAACATTTGATTCTGAATCCACAATTACTTGTCATAGCAGCTTGCAGCAGCCTACGATAATAAGCTTCTGTTGTTGAGGTAGCAAATTTTGTTGTTTTCGTGCCATTGCCATGATATTTAATCGGCTTCCTAAGAAATTGACAACCACCGGTTGTGGATTTTCTGTCAAGGTTTGCCCCAGCATAGTCACTATCTGAGTAAGCTTCCAGGTCAAAAGATGATTCTCTAGGATACCATAAGCCCAAATTGGGTTTGCCCTTAAGGTACTTAAAGATTCTCTTCATAGCATTTAGGTGTGAAGTCTTGGGAGTAACCTGAAAACGAGAACAAGCACATACTGCAAACATTATATCAGGCCTAGAGGTAGTTAAATACATGAGAGAACCTATCATGGATCTGTATAAGTGTACATCCACTTCATCAGCTTCCTCATCTTTTGTCAATGCCATCTTGGTCTCCATTGGGGTTATTGCAGTTTTCACACTTGCAAGGTCAAACTTTTTTAGCATGTCTGCAACATACTTGTCTTGAGAAATAAAAATTCCATCTGTCTTTTGCTTGACTTGCAATCCAAGGAAGAATATGAGTTCACCCATAGAACTCATTTGAAATATGCCTTTCATCAATGCCTCAAATTCATCACACCAAGACTTTCTAGTAGAGCCAAAAATGATATCATCTACATACACTTGAACCAGCATGATATCCTTCTTGTCCTTCTTAATAAACAAAGTCTTGTCAATTGTACCCCTTCTGTATCCATGCTTCTCTAAAAATGTTGATAGAGTAGCATACCAAGCTCTAGGAGCTTGATGTAATCCATATAAAGCCTTGACAACCCTTATTAATCCTTCTTGAGGATGATCAGGATCTAACTAAAAACAGGAGGTTGAGAAACATACACCTTTCATCTATGTGCCATACAAAAATGCACTTTTGACATCCTTTTTTTTTTTTTTTTTTTTTTTTTGGGTATACTATGAACCCCATATTAGGAGGCAAAGGCTAAAAATAATATGATTAGGTTCTATTCTTGGCCACAGGAGCAAAATCTCATCTAGTTCAATACCCTCGTACCTGTCTGTGACCTTGGGCCATAGTCTTGCCTTATTTGACATCTACTCCTCTTTCCTCTCTATATTTTTCTGTATACCATTTGTTCCAATCACTTTGTTATAAGGTAGATCTCACTAGATCCTTTACCTGTTGCAGCATAAACTGTAAACAACTCCTCTTTGCATAGCTTCACCCAACTTGTATCTTTTAGAGCTTCAGAAATCTTTTTAGGTTCCTCCTGAGATAAGAAGCAGGCAAACAGACAATGCTGTTGATCTTTGTGATTGTTCTTTGTTGTTTTTCTAGAACATCACTTACAAGTGTATGTACTCCTGAATGTTGTTGCACTCTGCTTCTAGTTTGCACAGATGACTTAGGATCACCCAGTATTTGACTTTGTGGGTGAATGTTGTGTAGACCTAAAGTAGGAATGAGACTAAACAACTTCTTCTGTGGTAAGTGTTGAAAATCATGGACCATACCCTCGTCATCATAAGAAGCCTCATCAAAAATCCCTTTCTGAGGCTTGTTAAAGATTGTGAGCTCTGGCATATCTGAATCATCTTGATCAGCATGTTGAGTATTAACTGGACCCATCACTTGGAATTATCTGAAGGTTGAGAGTACATGGTAGCTTTGTCCTTGGTACTTCCTTATATGCTTTAGAGCAAGTTCATCCAATTCTCTTCTAAAAGTTAGAATTTTAGGAGTATCTTCTGAAATACCAGTAGAATAAGCCTCCTTCTCTTGTGTTTTAAGGTTTTGAAGCTCTGTTAAAAGCTCCTCTGCCTTTGAATTAGTAGAGACTTCCTTGGTCTAAACTTAACTAAGTACTATGATCAAAGGCCTCAAGTTAAAAATTATTCAACATCACACCAACTTTACCTAAAAATTTCCAAAAGTAGGCGAAAGCCACCGAAAATAGTCGACACTTAAATGAATTACTCTTATATATATGGATGGCGGTAATCCCGAAGATAAAAGTAAGAATTTGAAAATAAAATAGCTTACATATGTACGGGTATCCTGATATGGTACTCGCATTAACGTTCGAGGGAGAAAATAAGAAAACAGGAAGTACGCGATAATCGGATTGGTCAGCGTATATATAACCGACCAATATAAAGAAGATAATATGACGTCATAAGATAGACGTAGGAGAGTGAAATCATAACCAAGTATTATATACTTAATTATTAATGTAATAGCAATAAAGATGCAAAAGATAGCATATAAGTTACCTGGGAGCAAGCGCGCGTGGATATCGGACAATGGTGAAGGACTCTTAAAATTTTTCGAAAAACGGTTATAGTCTAGGGTTTTGAAAACGACCTAGTTCGCTATAACGAGTGCTCTGATACCAATCTGTAACACCCCCAAAATCATAACAACGCAGCGGAATACCACTTGGGGTGCTACTTCATAGTTCATACACACAAGTTACAGAAAACGACCTCAAAAGAGACGTTTTAATAAAAACAGCACATTCGATTAAAATATCAGAGTTAAACAGGTCCCAAAAATTTCCTTTAAACAAAAGTTACAAGGATTCAAACATGACTCATTTGTATATTTAAAGAAAACAATCATCGAATGTGAAGAAAACCAAGTCCTTAAAGTTTTGATATCCACGCGACTCGAATACTCCCAATGCACAGCTAGCAATATAATAACCTGAGAAAATACATGCAAAAACGTCAACAATAATGTTGGTGAATTCATAGGTTTAAGTAAAAGCAGCATTGAAATAAATCAATAAGTATTCAGTAAAAAAAAGTAGCGTTACCACATTTCAAAGAATTATTTTTGAAATTCTATTAGTGATTCAATAAATCAAGTAATGTTTAATAGTGGACCACAAGGTTTAAGATCAGCCAGCGACAATGCAACGAATGCAATGTCAAGTAAATGAATTAATATATTATCGCATTAAGCTCATGCCACTGAAACGTTAACCAAGCATATAAAATATGCATATAATTTGCCCCTCAACAAGGTAATATTGCAATATACCTTAAGAAATTCTCAATACAAAATGTCCTTTAGGGGTGATCGCGCCATGGATGTCACAACCCCAGACAGGGCAGTCACGGCCCAATAGATCTACTTAATGTACTAGCGCTTACCCATCATAGGTAATTAACAGTGCATGAAATTCGGGGCCTTTTTGCAATAGGTACTCATGCAGATAAACTCATAATCGGGTCAAGCATACCCTTCAAGCACTTGTGTCCAATTTAAAACAAGTAATATGTTCAAAACTCTCAGTTTTGTAAATAGATATTCAATGATCCCAAATCGTGTAGTAAGCAAATCAAGCTTTAATAAATTCAGTGGTAAACAACCATGTATTAGAAATCATGTGTAAAGCAAGTAAAATCTTTCGTAAAAGCATTCATGTAACGCTTATGAAATTGGAATCAATAATTTTTGCTTAGTAAAACAAGCATGTATTCTCACCCCGAAAATAGTTATGAAAACCATTAAAGAAGAAAAGATGGGGCTATGAACTCACCGTAAGTGGATGATCGAAGAGAAACCAACAATGAGAAGATGACTCCAAATATTAGTCGAGACCTATAAAGCAAGTCGCGACTTAGAATGATATATGATATCATTATAATAGAATAGTTATACAATACTAGTTAAAGAATTCGAAACATAAACAATATTGCACCAAGACTAAACCAAAGTGTTTTTAAGAAGTCAATTGATGTCTAAGCTGGGGTCAAACTAAAATAAACATCTACTAAGTCTCGTCCCTTAATTCCTATCTCAATTGGATGTGGTCACACTTTTCATTTTTCCAATCCTAGACGTAAAAGTCAATTTTCTGATTTTAGTCATTTTCAAGAGAGCATAAATCCTAAACCATAAAAGATATAGACATGAGGCTTTCACCCCTGGAAAGGCCTTGAAGTCTACTTTCCAAAGTCTAGTTTTTCCAATAACATAGGCCTTTTAAATCAAACCATTTACCAAATCCAACGGGAAATGAGTTTTTACTAATCATAACTCAAAACAGAAGGTTCGCTGAATTTCTAACGCTTACGGTTTTGGCCATAAATCCTATTCTATAATAGCAATCAAGTTGAATCCAAATAGAGATGAAAGCTTATGATGTTTAGTGTTTAACCATATTTTAAAAACCCACTTCAGTGCAAAAATCTGGAGTTAAATCCCTTTTTCAAACAGTAGTTCAGAACTAACTAGTTTCCGTAAATCGGTCATATCTCACTCATCCAGAGGAGATATGGCTCTATCCAATTCGACACATAATTTTTCTAAAATACTTATTCCACAATATTTGTTTTTAAAACACTTAATTGAAATATTAAAAATTGTATAAATACTATTTTGACGCGGTTTCGGCCAAACGCGGATAAAATATGAAAATTAATAAAAATAAAATAAAATAAGCTCTCATGGCTAAATTATGAAATTGTCGATATCTCGAACGCTAAAATGGATAAAGTCCAAATCACGACTCGAAAATAGCTAAAACGACGTTTTTCGTTAAAACGGCTAAAAACAAAATAATAATTTCCTTAAAAATTTGAAATGGAATTTAGAGCTCGGTTAAAATGTTGACCGTAAAATACGAGATGCTACACTCAAGCACATGGTCAATATCTAAATGAAGAGGAACTAGCTTTTTTGGCAGATCCAGATATTCCTGAAGGTCAAAGCACACAGACTGTCATTACTCACAATGCTGCTTATCAAGCTGATGATTTGGATGCATATGACTCTGATTGTGACGAACTCAACTCTGCCAAAGTTGCTCTCATGGCGAATTTATCTCATTATGGTTCAGATGCCTTTGCTGAGGTACACAATCATGAGAAAATGAATAATAAATGTTGGCACAACAAGCTGTCAGTGATGCCTTCCTTCACAACAGTTGACTGTTGTGATCATTCAAGACTGAAATAACATTGGATAGCAATATCATTCCTTATTCTTAGTATGTGATTGAATCACAACAAGTAACTGTTCGGAATTCTAACTCCTCTACACAACAAGA
The DNA here is from genome assembly GCA_026074375.1 of Tanacetum coccineum. Lineage (NCBI taxonomy): Eukaryota > Viridiplantae > Streptophyta > Magnoliopsida > Asterales > Asteraceae > Tanacetum > Tanacetum coccineum. The sequence goes on from BQNB010017528.1 coordinate 48,134, forward strand.
TGATTTGATATTATTTGTGATTGAACAGCTTAAAACCCAAGTAGCTAATTGTACCAAGACCAATCTGTAAAATAAGAGTGTCAATGATACCTAACTGCTAAGCTTGAAAGATATAAGGAACAAGTGAAAGGTTTTGAAAGAAGTAAGATAACGTTCAACACATGGTGCACGTCTGAAGAGATTAATCTATCTTAACAAACTCTTTTTAGACAATATTAAAAGAAAAGAAATCTTTATTAACAAATGGTTAACTGCTTCTAAAAAATAATTTTAAGAAAAAAAGTCTAGGGAAACATTGATAGAGAAATCCTCTAGAAAAAGCAATCAAACAACTAGATAATATTATTTTTAAAAGAGATCAATCTGTACAAACTGTTCACATGTTGACGAAACCTTAGTTTTTCTATGATATACCACTAAACAAGGCTCTAGTTTTCAAAACCTTCTATCTGAAAAAAGCCTCAGCATTCAAACCAAAGCTATATTTTGTGATATTATTGTTTCAAACTAATCCTATTGAAGATTCCCTGATTGCAGAAGAAATCCCAGCACAGCTGAAGAGATCGTCGTTCCAAAATGCTTTCAAAAACATTAGGATAATATGATGTTAAGATAAAGGAAAAGCAAGTGGATACCGCACCAAATAGATTATTATGTTACTCTTAACCAAGAATTTTCAACATGGATTTGTATCCATAAAACCTGATTAACTGCTGAACAGGCCTGTTGGTCTAAAGATATCTGTGAATTCTTCAGAACGCACACACCTTTCTATTAGACCCAACCAATTGTTAGGTCCAAAAGAACTTCCTATATTCAGCATGGTTAACAACGAGTTTTAAAAAACTTAAATACCACATTGTTCTAACTTTGATGAGGAGTCATAAGAAAGGACCACACCCACAGCTATCACTGAGGGTTCATGGAGTTTAGAACATATAAAAGCTTGTTTACAAGGGATAAATAATTCCACTTTATAAAGCTCTGAAGGAAATATTTAGTACATTCAACAATATTTGGTTGATGAATCTTTCTGAAGTCGCAAAAATTTGTCTTCTATCAAATGGACTGCGTGGAACAACATCGTATTGATTAAACCATTTGATGTTAAGATGAATCAAGCTTTGGAACGATGGTAAATGAACGACTCGTGAAACAGTGATGACAAAGATATCGTGAACTTACTTTTAATCCTATCCTTTGAGAATGATACATGTGCATGTGCATAATGCAAAATGTCTCAAACCTGAGACTAGAGCTTCAAACGGATTTTTGTTAAAAGGAAATTATTTGCGATAAACGTTTCAAATTTATACCATTCTTGAAAAACATTGCACTCATTAGAATTGACTCAACGTAACAAGAATTTTTCAAAGGGAAAATTGTTGTTTCAATCAAAGTTTTCCATAGTTTTGATCAATTGTTTGAAATTAAATGAATTGAAAGCTCAGTTCTAATAGAAAGACACGGTAATTAAGAAGTTGAAAGAGGAGAATTAAAACACCTCAAAGTGGAAAAATAGATAAGGATTAAGATCAAACAGGACTTCTAAGAGAGTGAAACCATAATAATTGTATTGGATCATCGGTGACAAAGCTAGTTGCGAGAACACAGCATTTGAAACAGACGTATAAGCAACTTTATGACTCGATTAAACCAACACGTTTTCGATCAAAAGAACAATGTGATGAATTAATTATCAAGTCAAATAAAGTCTGTGGAAATTTCTGATTTAAATGCATCTTCAAAAAAGAGCTTTGGGCAATAACAGCACTTAAGGAAACTTCAGATAAGCCCTAGTTGACAAGTATGTTTCAAACCACCCAAGTGCCAGAGGTTGCATCAGTTAAGTGGAACCAATAACCCCCAAATTGTTTGAATAAAAGGACACTCACTCTTCTATATTAAGCATCTCAGGAAGATAGCCGCAGTTCTTAGGATCTAGTCGACATATTAAAGCTAAATAATCCGTAAGATCCACTCTTAGAATCTGCCTTAATATACTAAACTAATTTAGGAATGCTTTCTAAAATCCATCAAAAACCTGTCCTAGTATCAAGATTTCGATGAACAATAAGTGGCTGTGACCCCGATGAATACAGTCAAAAGCGTTAGATTTTACTGAGCCCTCCACATCCTCAAGAAACACAGAAAATTAGCCCATACCACAAATCGAGTTTTTCTAACAAAACCTATGTTGGTCTTCTACAGAAGTAAAATTGTCTACTAATGCTAGCGGATCACAGCCTTTCAGGCAATACAAAGAAAGATAAATCATCAGAACACCAAAGTATGAATTCTAAAGAATAAAGTAAAGCCCACCTAGTAAAGTTAAATCTATTTTGAAAAAAAAGATCATCGTTTGTTGAACCCAAAAGGATAATGCTCTTGTACAGCATTTTAAAGCTTATGCAATTATGACCTTAAATGTGTTAAGTGTAATGGTTGCATGCTTTCTGATAATCATGATTTGTGTGTTCTTGATTTTATCAATAATGTGAATGCTCGTGCTAAATCTAGATCTGTTAAGAAAAATTCAAAGAGAAAAGTTTGGAAACCAACAGGAAAGGTGTTTACCAATATTGGATATATCTGGAGACCTACTGGTCGGACCTTCACTATAGTAGGAAATGCGTGCCCTTTAACTAGGATTACCACAACTACTGAAGTGCCCCTTAGGAAATCATCTGCTCTAGATAATAAAACACCTAAACCTGTCGTCACATTGGTTTACTCAAGGAAACCTAGGAAGTCTAAAACTAGTGTTCCTGTTAACAATTATAAGGTTATTAAATCTGTAACTGCTAACAATTCGGAACCCAGTCAATCCCGGGGATCCATAGTTTCCAATGTTCCATCTTCCTCTCTTGATGAATGCAGGTCGTCCAAATTGTCCTCTGGTATTTGGACTCCGGCTGCTCCAAGCATATGACCGGAGATCGCTCTCAGCTCACCAACTTCGTCAGCAAATTCTTGGGTACAGTCAAATTCAGTAATGATCATGTTGCAAAGATTATGGGTTATGGAGACTATCAGATTGGGAATGTTACAATTTCAAGGGTTTATTACATTGAAGGACTTGGGCATAATCTATTCTCTGTGGGACAATTTTGTGATTCCAACCTCGAAGTTGCGTTTCGTCAACACACCTGCTACATTCACAATCTAGAAGTTGTTGATTTATTAACTGGATCTCGAGGGGGACAATCTTTATACACTCTCAAGCTCAAGTTTGAAAAGGACCATTTGTGTTCTGCATGTGCTTTAGGCAAGAGCACGAAGAAACCCCACAAACCCAAATCTGAGGACACCAATCAAGAAAAACTCTATCTGTTGCACATGGATCTGTGTGGACCAATGCGTGTCGCGAGTGTCAATGGAAAGAAGTACATCCTTGTTATTGTCGATGATTACTCTCGATTTACATGGGTAAAATGCTTGCGATCAAAAGATGAAGCTCCAACCTTTATTATCAATTTTTTAAAGATGATCCAAGTATGACTTAAGGAAACCGTCTGACGCATCAGAACAGATAATGGAACTGAGTTTGTTAATCAGACATTGCGTGAATATTATGTGAAGGTTGGCATCTCTCATGAAACATCTGTTGCCCGCTCTCCACAGAAAAATGGTATTGTTGAAAGACGAAATCGTACGCTAATTGAAGTAGCCCGTACTATGTTAATTTATGCAAAAGCTCCTTTATTTCTATGGGCCAAAGCGGTTGCTACAGCCTGTTATACCCAAAATCGTTCCATGATACGCCGTCGACACGGTAAAACACCATACGAGCTTCTGCACAACAAACCTCCTGACCTATCGTATCTTCATGTGTTTGGTGCACTCTGCTACCCAACGAATGATAGCGAGAACTTGGGCAAGTTATAACCGAAGGCCGATATAGGTATTTTCATTGGCTATACACCCACAAAGAAAGCATTCTGGATTTACAACAGACGTACCACACGAATAATTGAAACCATTCGCGTTGACTTTAATGATCTGACTGCAATGGCTTCTGATCATAGAAGTTCAGGACCCGCACTTCATGATATGACTCCTGCAACAATCAGTTCAAGACTCGTGCCAAACCCTCATCCTTCAACACCGTTTGTACCACCTTCGCGAACTGACTAAGATATGCTGTTTCAACCGTTGTTCAATGAATTTCTCAATCCTTCACCTAGTGTTGATCATCCAGCTCCTGAAGTTGTTGCTCCAATTAATGAAGTAATTGCTCTAGTTCTTGCTGACTCAACCGGTTCACCTTCATCAACTACAGTTGACCAAGATGCACCATCTCCAAGTAATTCTCAAACAACACCCAAAACCGAACCTCTCGTCATTCCGAAAGTTGTTAAAGAAGATAATCATGATATTGAAGTTGCACATATAGGTAATGATCCGTACTTTGGTGTTCTAATTCCAGAAATCCCTTCTGATCAATCTTCATCATCGGGTTCTATTCATACAATTATGCACCCTGATCACCAAATTTCTGAACACAATAGCAAATGGACTAAGGATCATCCACTTGAAAACATAATCGGTGAACTCACTAGACCAGTTTCCACTCGATTGCAATTACATGAGCAAGCTCTTTTCTGTTACTACGATGCTTTCCTTACTGCTATTGAACCCAAGACGTATAAAGATGCTTTGACTCAAGCCTGTTGGATTGAAGCAATGCAAGAAGAACTTAATGAGTTTGAACGACTTGAAGTATGGGAGCTCGTACCCCGACCAGACAAAGTTATGGTGATTACTTTGAAGTGGATCTACAAAGTGAAACTAGATGAACTGGGAGGAATTTTAAAGAACAAAGCTCGATTAGTAGCCCGTGGTTATCGTCAAGAGGAGGGAATCGATTTTGAAGAGTCTTTTGCTCTTGTTGCGAGATTAGAGGCTATACGGATTTTTCTCGCATTTACTGCTCATATGAACAATGTCGTATACCAAATGGATGTGAAGACTGCGCTTCTGAATGGTAATCTGTGGGAAGAGGTTTATGTTAGCCAGCCGGATGGGTTCGTGGATAAAGATAACCCCAATCACGTGTATAAGCTAAAGAAAGCTCTTTATGGGTTGAAACAAGCTCCACGCGCGTGGTATGATATGTTGTCTTCATTCTTGATATCCCAAGACTTCTCCAAAGGCTCAGTGGATCCTACATTGTTCATCTGCAGAGACGGCAAGGAATTACTTCTGGTACAAATTTTATAAAAAATTTTTATTTTTTTCGATGTTATTATCTTTGCTGCATCTACACCTGAACTTTGTGATCTATTTTCTAAAATCATGTGCTCAAAATTTAAGATGTCAATGATGGGCAAAATCTCATTTTTCTTAGGATTACAGATTTCTCAAAATCCCAGAGGCATCTTCATTAACCAGTCAAAATATGCCCTTGAATCATTAAAGAAATACGGCTTTGATTCTTGTGACCCAGTGGATACTCCCATGGTGGAGAAATCCAAACTGGATGAGGATAAAGAAGGGAAAGCTGTTGATCCATCACACTATCGTGGTATGATTGGCACCCTCCTTTATCTTACAGCCAGTAGACCTGACCTATAATTTGCTATATGCATGTGTGCCCGGTATCAGGCTCGGCCTACCAAAAAGCACTTAAATGCGGTAAAAAGGATCTTTCGGTATCTAAAAGGAACCGTACATCGGGGACTATGGTATCCGAAGGATTCTTCGTTTGCTCTAACAGCATTTGCAGATGCGGATCATGCTGGTTGTCAAGATACACGCCGTAGCACGTCTGGAAGTATGCAACTTTTGGTGATAGGACTTGGTAGTTGGTCAGTCTAAATAGGTAGAAAAGAGATGCGATATCCAGTACGGAAGCTGATTTATATTGACTTTGTCTGGCTTTGGCTCCATTTCCTTTGGTTGAGATCTAGCTTACCGACTATGGCTTTGAATTCAATTAAAAAATTGCAATGTACATGCTGATAACAACAAGCGCTATTGCCTTATGTGCAACACGTTCAACATTCCAGATCCAAGCATATAGACCATCAGATTTCACTTTATCAGGAGCATGTTGAGAATTGGGTTGATCGAACTTTACTTTGTCAATAGGGTATCAACTGGCAGACCAATCTTCACTAAAGCTCTTGCGCGGAAATTAGAATGTGAGTTTGCTGGTCAACAAGCTGGTGAATGCGAAGTTTTACGCCAGAGACTCTGAAACAGGTGGCAGAATGAAGTTGAGATGAAGAAAGTAGTGGTACCTTTTCATATATCTGGTATCATATGTATATATTCTAACCCATAAAAAAAAAAGATTTTCATTTTTTCAAAATTTTTATAAAAACAAAATACAAAAATTAAAATTTTAAAAAACCAAAGAAAAAATTAAAAAATGAGAAAATATAAAAGAGGTAAAAATGAATAGTCTTTCTGAAAATCGATAACATTTACGGTCTTAGAAATGGTCATTCTATAATGATATGAGGATGTAAATGAAGTTCGAGCATGAATGTTAAATGGTTTTCAATCATGCCAAATGCTTGCTATTATTTCAGATAGCAACCCGGTCATCATCTTAAAGGCAAGTATTCCGTCAAAAAGGAAACTTAACCTCTCAATGGGAATTCATTCTCGGGCATGGTCTACTTTATGACCATGCAAAGTCTTGTGATTACTTTGCATCACAACCCGTGCTTTCTATGTTTCCATTAGTGTACGTGTCAGTGCGCTTCTGTATCAAAATAAGAGAAATCTTATTTGCTATGGTGTTTGTTGTTTCTCAAAAATAAATACTTCCTTCATCAAAAAATATGTTTTTTCAAATGACATATGACTTCTCAAACAACGACTACAGCTCTTTAAATAGAAAACGGGTCATTGCTTGAGGGGGAGAGAATGTCAAAGTTCTTCGTCATAATAAATTGAGTTTAAGGTTGTTACACAATAACAAAACATCACTTTAAGGAAAGTTAATTAATTTTAGCTTACATGTGCCTAATGTGTTATGTGTTTATGCCTTTAGGAATATACTTGCAAACATAAGTCTATAGGTATGATAGTTTAAACATTAGGGACTATAAGTGCTATTTGTTTATCTAATATATACCTTATAAAACTTACAATGGTAAAATAAAGGGTGATGAAACGTAAGGGACTATATGTGTTATAATCTAAACTTAAATAAATAAGTCATCCTCTTCATCCCTAGTAGTGAGGAAGAGTCTTAGACCTTTAGTGACGGTGATGATGATGATGAAGATGATGATGCTAACAAAGATTCAGATGCACATGATGATGATGATGATGATGATGCAACAGAATCAGATGATGATGGTGACAACATTACTCATCCAAAGTTGTCCACCTTCTCAACTGATGATCAAGAAGAACAAGATGACGAAGAAGAACAAGAAGAAGATGATGAAGATGAGGAAGAGATATCTGATCAGTTGGTACGTACACCACGATAGATTATCATACAACTGATGAAAGTGAGAAACAAACGGATGATGACAAGGTTAAAGATGGTGAAGAAGACAAAGAAGGAGACGTGACGAATGTCAATCTGGAAGGAGGTGATGTTGACATGACTGAAGATGACACTACCAAAGACACGGAAGATGCCCATGTGACTCTCACGGCTGCTACTCCCGTTGTCCAACAGCAAAGTTCATCCGTGTCAGATCTGGTTTCAAAGTTCATCTCTCCTACTACGGATGAAGAGACTCCAGCTACCACTACAACAATCCCTCCACCTCTCTTTCCTGTCACTCAATCAAGTCAACAAACACCTGTTACCACCACCACAACAACTAATCCCTCCACAACACCGCTTCCACTCCCTAACTTTGCATCTGTATTCGGCTTTAATCAAAGAGTAACCGCGTTGGAATCTGATCTCTCTAAGCTTAAACAATCAAATCCTTTCGCTGAAGCCATTTCATCTATACCGGGCATAGTTAATGAATACCTTGGTTCTAAGATGAAGGAAGCAGTAGATGTGGCAATTCAGCTTAAATCAAACAAGCTCAGAGAAGAAGCTAAGAGTAAATCAAGAATCCTCAACTACTTGATTACAAATGCAGAAACTTATCAAGGATCAAGTCAAAAGTCAAACATCGAAGATCAAGTCCAAAGTTGAGAAGTATGTTACTGAATCTCTGGGAGCTGAAAGGTTGATTCGTTCTACCAATCAACCTTAGAAATCTTACGGAATTGCTTCCTCACTCTCAGAACTTGAATTAAAAAATATTCTAATGGATAAAATGGAGGAGAATAAATCAATTGACAGATCAGATGTTCAGAAAAATCTTTACAACGCATTGGTTAAAGCCTATAACACAGACAAGGACCTCCTTTCCTCTTATGGTGATGTTCTCATTATTCCAAGAACAAGGGATGATAAAGATAAAGATGAAGAACCCTCTGCTGGATCAAACTGAGGGACCAAGAGACAGAGATCAGGCAAGGAAGCTAAGTCATCCAAAGAACCAACTCATAAGGAGAGCAGGACAACAAGTTCTTTGAAAGGGGCCTCCAGATCTCAACCTACCGACTTGAATGAGACTACACATCTAGAGTTCATTACAGGTGATGATGATGTCATTCCTGCTAGAGTGGTACAGGATAAACGTCAATGGCACCCTCCATCCTCTTACTAACTCCATGATCGTGAATGGCTCTAACAAGACTGTTTTTTGATTTACACATAAACATTGGATAATTGACTTAGCACAAGCTAAAGGCAAGCAAATCCTCTTTCGATGAGTTTATGGCCACTCCTATCGATTTCTCTACTTTCATGATAAACAGACTCAAGATTGATCATTTGACTCAAGAACTGCTAACCGGTCCTACCTATGATCTCATAAATGGTATGTGCAATAGTGTAGTGATATTGGACTTCACTTGTAAGGAAGTCTTTCTCTAAAGCTATAATGAACAATTGGACTGGGAATAATCTGAAGGAAGTCATATCCACCATAATCTCAGCAAGACACTACCGTTGATTCCAAATACACAACGTCGTCTTGTTATTCCTTTCGATCATTTCGTCAACAATGACGTTGAATATCTAAAAGGAGGAAGCTCAAGTCGAAAGTACACTACTTCCATAACAAAGACGAAGGCTGTTGATTATGGTCAAGTTAAATGGATTGAAGACCAGATCCCTAGAACTACTTGGAATGTGGTACCAATAGACTACGACAAACACGCCTATTGGGGTACATACCACTAGGGTCCATAACGTCAGAGATTCTATGGTTTGCTACCAACAATGGAAACTTCCAAGGTTGTTTACTCAAGGCACAAGATTCATAAGCGGTTAATCAGTTCAAGATCATGAAATTTCTTCGGTTATAGTACATTTGGAGAGATTATGTTCTCGACAGGATGATGTGACATATAAAGTTTCGAGAAAGGCGACTTCATGAGACTTCGTCGCCAAGAACATTGAAGATATGTCACTCCTTTCTTGTTTCAAAGCAATCTCAACAATCTCAGTCTCGGATGATCGATATGCACTTAAATGTGGGCTCTTGAGAATAGTACACTCGAAAGAATTGTCATCCAAGAACGTGTGGAAGATCTATAGTTGGTCGTCGAAGCTTCAGAAAAAGATCTACCTCACCGACCAGACACAGCATGACCTGATCTTAGAAAAATGACTCCCTACATTGGCTATCCTAACGTCCAAGGCATTATCTATCAAGACGAATTGAGCAGAAACCGGTTAATGCGCACTGATGAACTTCACAAGTTCAGTGATGGCACACTAAACCCATATCTCTGTATATACTCTAATTGACATTGCTACCCGGATTTTAGGATGGATTATTTGACGAATGAGACATGGAGTCCAGAAACAAGGAGGAGAGCTCGGGTGATGATAAGTGCCATTGACAGAAAGCTCAGAGATCGAAGGTTGATGCGCAGCTTGGAGAAGTTTGTAGGAGTGAATAAAACAAGTAATGAAGCCAATATTAAAAGGGAAATTAATGTTTTAGAAACTAGAAACATTGATCTAGAAAGTAGTGTGGCTAGATTAGTTGTAGAGAATGAGAAGTAAAATAAGGAAAATGAGCATCTAAAACAGACTTACAAAGATCTTTCTGATTCCATCAAAAAGACAAGTGTTCAGACCAAAGATCATGTAGATTCTTTTATTGTCCAACTGAACTGTAAGTCAGTTGAAAATGCTGATTTAAAAGCTCAGATTCAGGAAAAGGTTTTTGCGAATGTAGCATTGAAAAATGAATTAGGAAAATTAAAAGGAAATAGAGTGGATACTAAGTTTGCAAAACCATCAATCTTAGGGAAACCAGTTTTACAACCACCTAGAAACCAATCAGTTGTTAGACAAGCGAATGCGTTTAAATCTGAACGACCTAATTTTTTAAAACCACGGTTTGCCTCCCAAGTTGATGTGAATAACATTTTGTCAAAACCAGTCACTCCGCATTATTTGCCTAAAATTAGAGAATCTGTGTTTGCAAAACCTGATCATATGATTGCATCTAGCTCATCTAGGAATAGTTCTAAGAACATGCCAATATATTCGTTCAAATGACATGGTTCATAATTACTATCTAGAGGAAGCTAAGAAAAAGACACAAGAAAGAGATAGAGAGTCAACAACTAGTGTAATGCCATCTGCTAAATCACAAAACACTACTAAGAGTTGCAAATCAAAACCTAGGCACAATAATCAAACATCTAGGGTTTTGCCAACATCTAAGAGTAGTTGCCCAACGACAACTGTTATGCCAAAGGCAGATCACTCTAGGATTCTAGTCCTTTCTCTGACATCAAACACTTGAGTGCTCAACTTGTGCAGGAGCGCGTGAGTGGAGCTTGTACTGCAAATCATGATGCCTGTATAACAAAATTCCTGAAAGAAGTGAATTCTCGTGCTAAGATTCAACCCAATAAGACTACAAACAGTAACAAAGCCGTAGATCCAACGAGTCATAATCAGAAACCTGGTAGGAAAATCATTACATGACATAGGTTTTCTCCCATTAAGTCTTCCGCTGTGCATGAGAAAACAAACACTCTTAGATCTTGCCTTAGGTGGATACCGACGGGTAGAATTTTTTACACTGCTGGTCTTAGATGGGTTCCAACTGGAAAGACATTCACATCTAGCACAACAAAGGTTGATTGTGAACTCCCAAATGGTTCAACTGATTATATCACTAACCCTTATAAATGCGATCAAACTCTCAATGTTAGTGCATGTACTCTTAACTTAAGTGCAGGTACATTCATTCACAATGAAGATGGAAATCCTGCTTGAGCCAACATCAAACAAGCTCATGGTAGGTGACTTGTGCGATTCTATACGAATCAAACTTGTGACAACTGGAAAGAAACGATGGTGCGATTCTATAAGAATCAAACTTGTTCCAGGATATGAATTGACGATTGATGATGAATTTTTGAAATGATTAACACTCTCGATGTGTCACAAAACCACTTTAGCAAGTGACACGTTGATTGATTTTCAAATCGATTTTTCTATTTCAATCGGTGAGATAGTAACTCACTGGTTCACTCTTATCGTGCTGTCTGCTTTGAGACGTTCCGATAATGAGAACATGCTGAGTTTGATGAATCTAATGCAAATGTGTTAGAAAGATTCTATACTTCAGCTGGAAATCCTGTCAAGGAGATTCTTCTTAAATTGAATCTACCTGATCACAGGTCGATCCTCACGGATTCGAAGGTTACTCCAACCAAACACGGGCGAATGACAAAGCCATATTCGTCCCCCCTCTTTATTGCTAACTATTTTAATGCAGGATACTTAAAGATGGTGGTAAAGGTACCTGATTCCAGCTGGCTCACAAGATTCATAACCACATGCTCATACCCGACCGACAAAACATAAAGACATCATGAAAGCTCAAGTACATGTTTCAAGACTTCCGCTACTCTGATACCGAACGTCTTTCTCGAAGTGACGAAGTGTTAAAGTTAAAGAATTTCAAGAAAGATGCAACATTAAAGCTTTCCAAGTCAACAAATCAAGAATGGTATGAGCATGTCGGTCTAGAAGTCACAAGATCACAAGATGACAAAGTCACAAGATGACAAAATGAGATTATGCTTGGTTGATGGTCTCACAGTGCTCAAGATCATATCTCCACTTACAAGTAAAGATAAAGAAACAAGCTCGAGCCTAAAGTCAATGATTACTACAACATATTCACAAGGGAAAATCAAGAAATGAAGTTTACAAGCTGAAGACTAAAGATGTAGCATAGTATGCTAGGTTTAAAGTTTTGTAAATTGGAGTGACCTCCCTTAGGGGGAGATTGTTAGGAACAAGAAAAGTATTGGTCACTTCCAATATATACTAGTCTTAGCCCGTAGGTTAACATATGATAAGCTTAGTAAGCTAATATGGCCCAAGGCCTATGGAAGCCTTAGTAAAGCCTATGGCCGGCCTTGTATGTAGCATATATACCCTCTACATGCCTTGGAGAGGGTGGTTGGTTGGTTGGTTGTTTTATTTTCTCATTTCACACACATAATATTATTATTATCTATTCCATATTACTTTCTCTCTTAAGAAACTTTCCAACCCACTTATCTCTCTAGTTCTTGTATAATATCAAAGATTACTAGTATTCTTCAGTCTAAATTTACAATTAGTAGCAAATGTGAATTAGTACATCGTAAATGGGACTGAGACACTGGGTACCTTCTGTTATAAGAATCATGCACTTCCAAACATTCATCTCAAAGAAGTATGTAATCATTTTGTAACCTGTAAGAAGTAAGAAAAAAACCATTGGTTCACATTTAGGAATCTAGAAATAAGGTCAATACAATTGTTCTTGAAGTTTAGTGAAAGTCCCTTATTTTAACAGGAGAAATTCATGAAATCGAATTACACCCTTAGTCACTCTAACATCACTCCTGTGGATAACAAAAATGCTAATTTAGCATTAGAAGAAAGAATTTAAATAATATTATAGAACCTGAAAGTGTCCACTCAAAAGCCTTTCTATACTTATAGTTAGGGGTATGTACTACTGATAACGGACCAAATGATCATGTAAATCTTCCAAAGTATACTCAAGTACTGAAAGCTTCCAATGTTTAATATAAAAATGAGACGATTATATTCAAAAAATTTATATGATCAGACCTAATATATTGGTTACCTAATACAACAACTTGAGTGCACATTTTCAATGATGAAAGGGCAAACGTGTTTTGGCCAAAACAACTTAAGTGCACATTTTCAAAACCTCTCGTACCCAACAGCATATATGGACTGTATTATAGCATGGAAAACCCCCATTCTTAAGGAGCTTTAGTGCAACTCTTTTTGCTATTCTAGAAACTAATAAGCACATTATTAGAATTTTTAGACTAAACTTATTGCATTTTGATAACAGAATAAGTTAAAAAGCCCCTTACTTAAGCTTAGCCAAACACCCCTTAAAATACTTAAACATACATAAAATCTGTTTTAATAAGTGGTCTCTTTTCTTTTTAGAATGATGGTAGGCCACATAGCTTATAAACAATCCTAAGCACGCCTTTATTAATGCAACCAAGTTTAACTTTGTTTTATCAACAATGTAACCGAGTCAGTTTGGTAACAATTTTATGTCACTATGAAATAAGGCAACTAAATAAGTTATAAATCTACAATGCCTAAACAACATCATTATCGGCTTATGATAAAAAGCGTTATTTCGTATGTGCATTAAATTTATAACTAAACACCTTATCACGTATACCACCTGTCTAAATTTAGCAAGTACCTGAAGAGCAGAGAATTTGAAGCGGCACCGCTTGCTGGATTTGTTGTAGTCAACGAAGGAGACGTTATTGGAGAAGGAAGAAGCATAGGAATTGCGACGGTGTAATCTCTGGCCACGATTACCTTGAGGAGGAAACACCAGTTTAACCATCCGTGGCTCGGGTGTAGCGCTATTCTATAGCATCTCCAAATAAACATCAACGAGCTTAGGTAGCTATCCTAATTCAGTAAACCCTTCAAAAGTAATGGACGTGCATAAAAAAAGTAAACCTGATCTGCTTCGTTTTGTATTTAACTGTTTTTATGTGAGCAGTGATGAGAGAATGCTTCTGCTACAACTTTAGAATCCTCAACAAAATTACTTTTAGATTTCATAAGGGGGAGGGTTCGCAGTGGAGCATCACCTGGCACAACATTGGATACTTCTTGATGATCCTAAATGTAAATAGAAAAAAAATTAACACATATTTTTCAGGGAATAAGATAAACGGAAGAAGAAAAATAGCTAACCTTGACTTTAACCTGATGAGTAATATCAACCCATAAGCAGCAAAATAAAAATGATCTGTGTTATTCCTGAGCAATAAATCCATATAGTCGAAACCTTTAGTTTCTTTCATCGACATCTGGTTTTTAAAGCTTCAACCATCGATCATTTATGCTTGAACCGGTTTTGCATTAGCAATAGCCTCCTGTCACAGCATAGGGTTGTTGAACATAGATGTATATCGAAATTGCAAGTTGCAACATAAAAAATATGTAAAACTTACATCGTGTACGTCTTCACATATATGTAAGGTGTGTATCACACCATCACCATCACAACCAACTATTAGTCTCCCTGAAAAAAGAACAATTTTTGTTCTTAGAAACATAAGTCGAGATACTCATCTTTCATAAGGACCAAAAATCTAAGCTACGCCAAATTACCATCTCTCCGCTAACACTGGTACCTCTTATAATCATTTGTTGTCCGCTGGATTGCGATGGAGTTGCTGCAGCTTTCTGTAACTAAGCATGATCTTTTCCTATATGTTTAAGATTCATAGAAAAAGCTATGTGTCGATAAGAAATCCGATTTAGTGTACTTAATATGACTGTCATGTGCAATCACCAAATTTTGAGATTTCAATTCATGGTTAACCGCACGTAGAGAATGAAGATATGCCAAAGCAAGTACCCACATAAAATGAAGGCAATGTTTAATATGACAAAATACACGTCGCAAGTTCGACCCACTTGCTAATAAATTGGCCAGTTTGGTTATGCCACATTTCTCACAGGTCAATACACTTCGTCATTTTTGGACTATATCTCGTATCTTCACAGGACAACGCAGCCCATGACATTTATCTAAAAGCTTAAATACCAACTAACATACACAATCTGTATTTGGTGATAACTTTTTTTGCAATCATCAATTTCTTTTTACATAACTTCAAATACACAGTACAAAACCATATTACAATTAACCTATGAACATTTTCTACAAAGGAATATATAAAACCACTTTTAATTCAGGCATAATTCTTTTTTTTACAACTATCAACATATCAAAATTTTCATTATGCTTATTTATTTACAAATGGGTAGATTTATGTGCTAATGGTGACATCCGTGCGCATAAACATATTTATTTTTACTTACCTGTGCTAATGGTGATATCCGGGGGCTGACACCATCCTCACGCTCTATGTGTGCAACTATGCAACAATTCTCACTTCCAAAAAAGAGTTACTGAAATTCAAAAAAGCTACTTTCATTAGCTTTAAAGCTTATCAATTTAATGTCGTATGGCTTATCTAAGTCAATAAGCCTAAACTAATAACCTTATAAGCTGGAAAAAGTAAGCTTATTGATTCTCCAAATCTCAATAAGCCGGCGAATTTGCAATGATCACTATGCATCACATTAATTCCAATAACCTTCGGCTAAATGCGAATACAGGTATTCAAAGGACATAAAATTTACCTCTTCTATAATCACTTCCTCTATGTGGCTTTCAAGTAACCACGTCGAGAATAAGTACGTGAAACCTATGTATAAATTTATAAAAAAACCCAAATTAGCAAAACTCCAAATTATGCTATCATTCCCGCAATAACCACCTAAAAACCTTTAGCATAAATTAACCATTTTTTATGAGTTAGTCATTGAACCAAAAAGTGTAGCTGGAACATAGATTATCCTTAAATCAACAAAACTTTATTCACTTAGATTGATTAATATATAGACCACATTTTCAGATAATAATAGCAATGTATGAAACAAAGCAAAGAAGTAAGCCTAAGTCGTCGCTATGTTAAGAGGATATTCTAGTAGTCACATTGATATTAAAAGGTGTAGACAGTGACTAACCTGAGCCAGAATCAAGATCTACTTCATAATCTGTATGCTTCAACGGTTGTGCACCGGCGCGCACCTTTCGCTGTAATCATTGTCAAATTTTCAAAGCAAATTCTATAACATGTATGTTCACATTTTAAACAAAACAAAATGTCATTGTGTTTGGGATTGCGTCTTTGGAGTACTTCATCTAATTAGTGCATTGGATGAAACCCTGATATGAATACCTACTGTTTGAAAATGCAATCTAAAAAATCTAATATCAGATACAACGCACTATACAACGCACTACATTAGTTGATTCTATTGCATAATAATACATTAATTACAAAAGACCTAATTCAGGGTTGGCGGGCTTATGTGAAACTGAAAAGTCAAATAAGCTCTATTACCTTAATCATATAAGCCATAACTTGAGCTTATAAGCCATAAACTTGAAAGCCTAAACAATGACCTTCAAAAGCCTATAAGGTCAAAAATAAAAAGCTAATCCAAACACCCCTGATAATATATTATGCAAGCAAAGCTAAAAATTGAAGGTAACTTACCTTTATAAACCACTAATGATTTGAAATAGTCATTGTGTTCCTGTAGAAACTTAAAATATACACAATCAAAACAAAAAAATTAAATCTTTATATTTATTAAAAAAATGATTAAACCTTCCTTCACACTGCCGGAATCATTGTTACACTACCGCCTGCCAACTTTGCCGCCTCTGATTCATATCTTCGTGGTTTAATCGAACATGATATGAAAAAGAGTGTGTGTGAGTGGAAGGTTTGAGAATGAATTTGGTGTATGTGTTTTGGGGTGGTGGTTTTTTTATTAATAAAAAAGAACAGATTTGATGATTTGGTGGGGAAGAGGTAGAAGAGGAAGACACGTAGCATTTGTGATTTGTTTACTAATTTACTATTCATAACGATTAAAAAAACAGTGAAGCGGTGAAGAAGGAACGAAGTTTCCTTGAACATTCGATTAGTCTATTCATAAGGTACTGTTCATTGGAGATTAGTTTATAGGGGAACTACTGTTCATTAGGTTATTTTATTATTTGTTTTAATAATAAAAATTTTGCACAGAGTAAGAGGACAACACAACATTTGTATAAGAGTATTAATAAGATGTACATTATATATAAATTATATAATGCAATTTGCAATATATATTTATTTGAACGTGGAGAAGTATTAAAGAAGGGTTAGGTTATAAGGATCCCTTAAAACATCATTTGTACGTTCACCCTTTTCATGTTTTTTGCGTTTTTTGATTTTTTTTTATTTTTTTTTTAAATTTTTTTATAATTTTGTTTATGTTAAAAAACTGTGAAACGGAAAGTGCGAAAAAAAATCAAGTTTAACAAGTCAAATGTAATAAACTGTCAAAAAATACGAACAAAAACTGATAAAAAATATATCGCACTGTAAACAGAGAAACAAAAAAACCAAAAAAGTATGAAACATCCGTACTTTTTATGAGCCAGTGGTACAATAGTAACACCCATTAAAGAAAACTTAAGGTACAAGTAGGTGTAAGAAAGAGTCAGGCATAAATGAAAAGGGATGTGATTTGTGCACCATTTTTTTCGTCCATACACCAATAATCATGCATACCGGTGTTGTACTGTGTGCATTACCGATGTCATTTAGTGGTGTATGGATAAAAAAAATGGTGCACAAATCACTTCCCAAATGAAAATTAAAAAGAAAAAGATTGCTAAAGACCTGGTTTGTGTTTCACGTGGCATCAAATCATTGAAATAGGTACATTCTACATAATCAAAAAGTTACTTTCATAAAATCAAGAGTAAATTACACCTTTAGTCCTTCAACACTTCAGTATTCTAGCATTTAGTTTTAAGTTCTTTGAAGTTGCGCATTTAGTCATTGATGAGGTATGGTCTCCTCCGGATGATTAGGGGGAGACAATCACTATTAACTCCTAATTTTCCTAAGGTAAACTACTCCATGTTAGAATGGTCCACTGGAATAACTGGGGTGACGAAGGCCACCTTAGGTCCAAAGGTAATAATTAAGGAGTAGTAGCTCCCTAGGAGGTAAGTTAATAAGCTAGTCCCCTCAGGAGGCAAGGACCAGCCGGTCAGGAGTAGCTAGTCCCCTCAGGAGGCAAGGGCCAGCCGGTCAAGAGTAGCTAGTCCCCTCAGAAGGCAAGGACCAGCCGGTCAGGAGTAGCTAGTCCCCTCATGAGGCAAGGGCCAGCCGGTCAGGAGTAGCTAGTCCCCTCAGGAGGCAAGGGCCAGCTGGTCAGGAGTAGCTAGTCCCCTCAGAAGGCAAGGGCCAGCCAGTCAAGAATAACTAGTCTCCTTAGGAGGTAAGGAGCAGCACTGTCTCCATCGAAGCTAGTACATTGATGACTGACGTACGATGTACGAATATTGCAGACGTCTAGTCCACAACAAGTACTTGGAACATGAAGACAACTTTGACCCCGAGGACAAAGTCTGATACATGACAGCGACTTACACGCTGCCCCTAAAAGACAACTTGGACATACAAGACAAAGTCTGATGCATGCTAGCGACTGACAAGCTTCCTTTAGAAGACAACTTAGCTTCCACAATACTTGTGTCTTGGAGCTAAGCCCAGGTAGTATATAAAGAACTATTCACATACATGAAGAGGTTAAGTTTTACACACGCACTTCTCTTTACTCTCTCTCAAGTTTCTCTCACTTAAACTTATACCAAGCATACACTTACTCTCACGCCGGAGCTTGGTCTCGGATTCAAAACCCGGGGCGAGCTAACGGTGTTCTTTCTTATTTCAGCCTAAGAGACGAAGGAGTAGCTGCAGGATCTCCTAAGGATCAGGGTTGAAGAGCAATTACGAAGATTTGCTCGAACAGCGTGCGACCCTATAGGCTCACGCATTCCCGGACATATATTTATTTGTGATATGGACATATCCCAACAACTCCCACTCGGACATGTCTTAAATAAATATAATAACATTAGTAAGCATCTAGCAACACGCCAATGCTCCCAGAAATACGTGAGTGTAATTTCGTAAAGTCTCAGTTAAATGATTTAAGCATTAACCATACATTTGTTTCCGATACCCTGTTAAAAATGGATATGGATATAAGTCATTCCATTATTTAACGATTATGTTTCTTGTTTATGTAATTAATCAAGATTATCAAAATTCATCGAGACATCTCTAGATTAACTTTGAGTGCGGCCACACATACATCTGATTAATCCAACGAGGGGCCCAGTGGCATCATTCTTCAATAGCTAGTTGAAGGAACAAATTCTATATTGAATACACGTGTTAGTCATATGCTTCATAACACTTCTGAAAATAGTCCTTATAGCTACCCTTATTCAGGATAGCGTTAAACTATAACAAGAAATGTTTATCCACGCCTATGCAAGGACCTACTTGATCTAAGTCTAAAGATTAGAAAATAAAATCATCTTACAAGATTCACTTAATGACCATCGATCCATAAAGTGATATCTTGTTAGGTTGGGGGTAGGTAGTGGTAGTTTGATATTCAAGATATGTGAATATCATGTGAGTTTGTTTAGTTTGCAGGGGACAAGACAGGGACAGAAGACACAATCCTTTATTATACCCAAGAATATTGACAATACACTCATTTATTTGTTTTATTTCAACTAGTACTCCCCAATATTGTTTGGATATCGACAAATGGAACTACATATTTTATATTAACAAATATTTTTACAGATTAAACATGCAAATATATGATACAATTAATATTAAATGAAAACAAACATACCAAGTACTTTAATTCATTATAAAAATAAAAAAAATTGTTATAACATCCCTATCTAAAAAAAACTAAATAGATCATTGCATGATAATTCTAGTTGAAGAATCATGCCTAAAGTCACCGGGATAAGGCATAGCTTTCATGAAAATCAACTAGATCATGATCTATGGAATTTTGAGAATACTTAATTCAATTTCACAATAGTGAAGTCTTTTGAACATGTACGATGATTTTCTTTTTGTACGTGTGTACTCAATTACAAGTATCACAATATGAGTGTTGCTATTATACATTCCAAAGGGTGTGTGAATCCATCAAAACACCTTATTGAAAACAGTCATTTTTAACAGCTTCTCAAACTGTAAAGTATTCTTATTCTTTTAATATGTATTGCAACTAGGGGTGTCATAAAAGTCGGCCCGGCCCGAACCCGAACCCGATATGACTAATCGGGTCGGGTCAATCGGGTTCAAAATTATATTCGGGTCAATCGGGTCAACCCGAATAACCCGAAATATAAACAAGGTCGGGTTTCAGGTTTCATATATTTGTCTTACTCGGGTTCGGGTCAACCCGAATGACCCGAGTTTGATTTATTTTTTTTTTTTAAATTTTTATAACTCTGTCTGTGTGCTCTCTCTTTTTATTAACAAGCCCATGTGATATAACTAGCCTAGTTCTAATATTTGTCCAATGTCAAGTACGTTAACATATTTACATAAATTACTTATATACAATACAAAGTTAGCCACCTACTTTTTTCAATCTCAAAAGATTAAGACTGACGTTTCAAACTTCCAATTCGAAATTTGTTGCATTCTGTTGTAGCAATTAGCAAAGTACCAAAGTTGCATTATGGAAATTTTCTTATATTTTGTGTTGATACGAATGGACAATTGGAAAGCATGCGAAAAGCTTGATTTTGATACAGCGCTAGTTTCTTCAACTGAGAGAATGGATGAATCTGTATGTATCATCCTTACATAAACAACTACATGAGTAATGCCATACTGTTAGTAACTTTTGGGGTCGTGGTTTTTTGGAACCATTTGTGACAGATTTAGGATTTGTTTAATGGAGGTGAGCAAATGGGAATGGGTTTGCGGGGTTATAGCACTTGCGCAACAACATTATGTTAGCTAAAGCGATGGTTGTGGTGATTTAGGTACTCAAGCTTTGTTTGGTCTTGAAAATCAATCGTAGCAGAATATAATGGTATTACTTGAGCATTGGTTTAGTTTAGTTAGCTCTTGTTGGAATGTTAGATATAGTCGAAAATTTGTGAAGTTAGAGGTCTTGAATGCGTATGACTTTGATTTAAATTAGAGTTTGTGACAGATTATGTGTTTCATATGTAACGAGGTTTTTAACCCGCGCTTCGCTGCGAAGCGCAAGCTTTTACGTTAGTTTATGTTAGACGGAATTTAGAGCTGGATGTAGTGTATAAAATTTTGATGTAAAAAATCTGGATGAATATTGTGAGAACACATTTAAGTGAGAGAGACATATGTTATGTTTTGTGACACTTAATATAGTCCTAAAATTGGTATGTAAACTATTAACATCTGATATTAATCTATTTAACCTATATCAATAGATAGAGTAATTTCGTTAATGTCTCGGCTGATGTTGAATAAATCACCGTTGTAGTGCAACTTTTCCTCCTGCTTCAAAGCGCAATGTCCTAGCTATCACCATTGTTGCGCTCCAAAAGTGCAGAACAAACTGCCTGCACATAGAGTATTAGTATAGTCAGACTTCCTATTAACATACGAAATC
>BQNB010017529.1:0-45430 GCA_026074375.1 Tanacetum coccineum
AAAACATTACAAGACTTAAAATTAAAAGATTTAAAGTACATAAAACTGAAAAAGACTTGAAAATTCGATCCCCTGATGGCTTACAACTAGTCCTATTTATACTAAGCTAGTGAACATTCTAGGTCTTCACTTGATGTTTCTTTTGTGAGAGAAGACACAAGTGTGTTTGTTGTCTGAGGTAAATCTCCAAATAATCTCAGCCTTCCATAATCCTTTGTGCTTCTTTGATTTTATGGCAGTCGTTGGATTGCTCTTGATATGTGTGGGATTGCCAACATGGCAATGCACCATGTGACTAGGGATTTAGTGGGTTGAGGGTGAAGGTTTTATCCATTGAAGAGTTTTGGTGTTGCAGGGTAAAGGGGAGGAAGGAGACCCGTGA
Source organism: Tanacetum coccineum (assembly GCA_026074375.1). Taxonomy (NCBI): domain Eukaryota; kingdom Viridiplantae; phylum Streptophyta; class Magnoliopsida; order Asterales; family Asteraceae; genus Tanacetum; species Tanacetum coccineum. The sequence continues at coordinate 383 of BQNB010017529.1, forward strand.
CATAGTTCTGGGTTATTTTGGCGGGAAAATTGGTTTGGGAATATCAGGGGTGAAGTTTGATGATTTGACATATTTGGCCCCTCAACCTTTACTCTTGTATTGCACTCTTAGTCCTTGTGGTGTGAAGTAATTGAGGAGTTGGCAAAAACAGCCCCTTAATGTTATAAGAGTTATTGCACCGTAGGTCCTTTGTGGTGTGAACTTTGTTGATTTGGCAGAATCAGTCCCTCAAAGTTATAAGAGTTCTTGCATGCTAAGTCCTTGTGATATACAACTTTAAGGGTTTGGCAGTTTTGGTCCTTGAAGTTGTATTTTCTTAGACTTTGACTTTGACTTTGTCGGGGTTGACTTTAGTTTTGACTTTGACTTCTTTTCACGCTCTTTTCATTCCTGTGCTCGGTTTTGTCATTTTTAGCTTTGTTTTTTTTGTCCTTTTATTGAATATCCGTTTCCTGCATAATACAAATGCAAAACATACAAATACAGTGTATCTTTGGTACGTTTTTAGTCATTTAAGTCCGTTTTAATAGAAAATGGTATGTGTAATTAAGCACATACCAGCTATCTAATGGTCTTTCAACCTTAACTTCCTCTACGATCTCGTGAAGGGTTTCCACACTTTCCTTAAGGTGTCTGAGATAATCCAGATGCACTTCCCTATTGTTCCTATTGCGAGGGGGAATTGGTTCAACATATATCGCATACCTACCAGTGGCAAGAACTCTTGGTTTAACAAAATCCATAGTGATGCATTTCAGATTTCATGTATTTGGGCTTTCAAATTCTTATTTTCAGTTAACAAGGCAGTTGTTTGGTCGATATGTTTGACACGGGTAATCTTAATAGAATCATATAGTTCCTTGTAATGCTGCTTAATTTTTTGCATTCTCAGTCCTAAAAAGCTTATTTTGTTCTTGGAGAACGTTGACTTTTTCAGTCAATTAGGTGATCGAAAAATCTAAGGCCCTGAAATCAAGAGTACGGTCTGCTTCACTACGGGTCTCATGTAATTGAGAGATTTGCATTCTTAATTTTTTGATGGCGTTGTCTTTTCCTTGAATGGAAGCTTTCTTTTTTTCGATTACAAAAATCGAGTCAAACTCAGGTGCATCTCGAGCGGGTGAAGATGTGTTGTTTCCAAAACTTTCTTTACGGTTTTGATATTTTAACTGCAAATTTAAGTGATTTACCTCAAGATTGGAAAAACGTTTTACTAATTCAGTGTGATCATCCGTTTGAACATTATCAAGTAATTTAGAAAGCTCGGCTTCAAGTTCCAGACAACATGCTTGAACAACAGTGTGGGTAGCATGCATTTCAGTAAATCTAGATACAGTAAGCTCAGAATTCGTTGCAATATAAAACACTTATTTGGACAAGCAATCGGCAATTAAATTATCATTAGCAATGAGGAGATTTTTCCGCTCAATCTCATCATGCTTCCTATTTACAACATTTTGGTCAACCTCAGCTTCCAACTCTTCAAAAATTTCTTTCATTTAATTTCTTTAGTTAGAGCCTTTTGAATACCCTCAAAATGTTCTTTAAGTGTTTTGAAAAATGGAATGACCTCGGTGAGATAACATTCCTTGGTTTGGTCAAAACCCCTTTCCCCTTCAGTGAGCCCCGTTGGTGTAATTATCTTTTTACAGGTTTTTTTTAATTCCAAAAAAAGTTGTATAAGTGCAAAAATATTAATTTTCACTTGACTTTTTGTTGGAAGCACCCGGGGGACAAGCGTTGCAGGTGTATTTGGAGGATACATCATCAACGCTTTGATTGGTCATGAAGTTGTGGTATGCTCTTTGAGAGCTTCTGCTTTCATCTTGATGAGATACTTGGACCAAAATATCTGCTCGGGGGTCAATTGTTTATGTGGTGTGAAAGTCGCTAAGTAATTCTCTTTCGAGTAATCATGTGGTGCAATCTTAACTTTCTTTTTCACACACTCTGGGTCTTTCATTTTGTCATTCATTTTCTTCCTAGTGATTTCAGCTATCTCTAGGGTATCCTCTGAGTTGTGCACTATGGTCGGGACATGATTGGTTTTGATAATTTCATGACCATTATATAGAGCAGGCTAAACTTGCTTTACACGGGTGAGGCATAAGGGGTTCTTGTAGCCAATAGCTACCTTATTCTGTTCATCATAATAGGGCTTTGGTTTACACAACATGTAAATTGTTTGAAGAGACTGGTTTTGTTTGTATAATTTATCATCGACCTTTTCTTTTAAAGCTTTCATGTCAAAAAATTCTTTAAGGTATTTATTTTCTTTCTGTTTAAAATCCTTTTTCAAAGACGTAACTTCTTCTACCATTGACTTGTTGTAGTTAATGGTAGAGGTAAGTTGCAGTTTTACAGAATGAAGCTCCCTTTTCAAATTTTCTTCCTTACGATTACGATCAGCGATAACTATCCTTAATTGTTCATTAATCTTTTGTTCTCTTTCTGTTAATTTAAACTTAGCCAGTCTTTCATATAGTTCAACTTGTTCCTTATATGTCGCAAGTTTAGCAGTCAATGAATTGTCAACTACATTATTTTGTGTGGTCACAAAGACACATTGGGCAGACGGTTCATATATATCGTTAAGTATCATCATGTATGCATCATTTGGTACAGAAGATACATTACTTTGTGCAACTGGCACTGTGTTGTCCTTTACATACTGATCATATGGAATCATATTACTATCACTCCAATAATCAGAATATGAGTCGACACCGTAGTTTGGTTGTGCATCGTCATGCATCTCGTGTACTTCATGATGTTCACAAACAGCATCCTGATAGTGATCATTATCGTGTACCTCAGATCGAATGTCCGAATCATAAGACGGACTGGCTTTATCATAACCAGGATCTGCAGATGATAGATTTGCCATGAACATGGTCTGTGCAGTAGGAGGCTCATCAACATCAGAATCAAAATCATCATAGTCATCAGCTTGAAACACATTATCCACATTGAGTGCTAAGTCATGAACTGGTTGCTCATCCACATCTTCAGCAACAGCAGTGTCTTGTCCACCTGCAATAAATAGAAACTGCTCTTTATCCAATGCCACCCCATTCTCCTGAGCTTGCATCAGCAACATCTTGTCTTTAAAGTATTTTAAGTTTTGTGGTCGCTTGGGCTGAGTGCAGTTCCTTGCTATGTGGCATATACCGTTGCAGTTATAACACTTAATCTGCCTTGCTTGACATGGATTTGCATTCCCAACTCTGTTCTGAGCTCCCCTAAAACCAGCTGCACCTGCACCCCTTGCATTGTTCCCCTGATCTCTATTTTGTTGACCTTGAACATTCTGAACAACAACCCTGCCGTCTTGAATTGTAGCTTGGTTTCTTGTATTTGATGAAGTTCTGAGTTGATTGTTTGTTTGAGGTAGGTATGTTTTGTATGATTGGGTGAGTAGGGCAAGTGTGTTGGTTAAGTTCTCAATTAAGTTGTTTGTTGGTGAGAGTCCCGAGTCAAGTTGAGTGTTGTTAGCAAAGTGTGGTTGAAGATGTGTGGATGGTGGAGTGGTAGATGATTGTGAGTAGTACTGCTGTTGTGAAACATTAGACATCAAGGCGAGAGGATCAACAGTGTGTTGAGTGAATCGATCCAACATCATTTTGTTCTCATTGGTGTGTGCCTCGTGTTGCTTCAGATAAGCATACAGCTGATCATAGTTGTAGTCCCTCAAACCTCTGTTCAGTTTCACTGCTGTTACAAATCTACCCCATTCAGGTAACATGTTATTAACAAACTTTGAGTTTAGCTGCATTATGGACATGGTCATCTTGATGTTCCGCATGTCGTTAATGAGCTTGGCAAACCGGACATAATAGTCGTGAATGGTTTCTCTTTTGTTCTGACGGAAGTGTTCAAAGTCATCATACAGTTGTGATTCTCTATCTTCTTTCGTCAGTTCCGAACCTTCAAGGAGCATCTTCACATTATCCCAAATATCTTTAGCTTTAGTGTAATGATTGATGAGAGTATATATGTATTTTGGTAACCCTTGAAGTAGAATGTTTATTGCACGAATGTCATCATTATACCTATCCTTATCCTCAGGTGAAAGGTCCGAATAGACTCGAGCTCGTTCGGGACCTAGTTGCTGGGCACCTCCTGTCCCTTCAGCAATTGGGTCTCTAATAGTTCCCATATAAAAAGGTCCTTCATTAATCGAATTCAGAATGTTCACCCCATTCTCTTTACCCCGACAATACAATCGAATACGTTGTTGCCATGATGCAAAGTCAATCCTATCAAGCATAGGTGGTCGGGTATCGGAACCAGCCCATTGGATATCTTCCGAAAGATTAGCCATCTTAATTGATTGTGAAATGATTTAAGTTGATCGAACAGTGATTAGAGATTGTATGTTAAAAGTGGTGATGTTTGTTTAAGTGTTTTTTTGTTTGAGTTTGTTACGTTTGTCAAGTTTGAAAAATAGTCCAAATTCCAAACAGTGTACCAAACCGCTGGATTAGTCCTCAAACCGCTACTGTCAAACCGCTATAAAGAAATTATACCAAACCGCTACCACAAAGAAAAATAGCCAGAGGTTTGTTTCCCAAATCGCTATGAGAAAAATCTTCAAAAACCTGTAACAAACCGCTATCTATAAATCGCTACTAGTGGTAAACCGCTACTAAGTTAATCTGCCAAACCGCTACTAGAAAGAAATGGTAAACCACTATGAAGAAGAAACACCAAACCGCTACCAAGAAATGAAATTGGCAAAGGTTTGTTTCCTAAATTGCTATGAGAAAAAGTCTTCAAAAAACCTGTAAACCGCTATGGATCAAACCGCTATAATTACCAAATCGCTACTAGTAAACCGCTACACTAGAGGACGAACCGCTACTGACAAACCTCTGCCTAATAAGACAAACCGCTGTCAGAAACGACAAACCGCTAGCATAGTGTACGATCTGACAACCCGCCAGAATAGTGTACTTTCCTGACAAACCGCCAGAACAGTACACCAAACCGCTACAAACAATAGAACACAGTATACCAAACCGCTGCGAAGAAATACGAACTTTTACACCTTAAAACACCTAAAATTTACCCTTTTGAACGTTTTGACTTGGTTTCTTTTGCACCAATGAGTACTAGAAGGCTATAGCAACTACAAAAACATGTAATTTAACACAAGAAACGTAAAAATCAATGAAACTCAAGAACAAGAGCTAAAACCTCCTAAAACTCAACTTTAGATCTAAACCAAGCACTAAAACGCACACATAAACGATCTAATCATCCCATGAACTCTTATACCAATTGTAGGATATTGGAAATCATAACACAATAGATAGATTAGCCAAGTCTAGAGAAAGAAAGTAGGAGAGAAAACTTTCTAGAGAGAGAATGGAACTTGTATAATGAAATGACTAACCACCTCTTCCAAGGCATGGAAGAGGCTTATATAGGTGCTTACAAACCGGCCTAATGGCCTTGGTAGTGGGCTTACATGTTGGGTTTAATACCCGGCCCATTACCGAATGTTATACATTAAACGATTAACTACGAGCTACAATAATCGGTAAAATACACGGGGTGACCGAGTCTTTTCCTAATATCTAACACAATAACATCCGTAAAAAGAATAGCTGTGGTTAGATGTACATATGCCAGTGATGTGTCGTTGTGTGGTGTATATTTTTATGATTCAAGTTTTAAATTTATATTTTGCCGACTTAACCAAAAATAACACTTTAACGGGCAATGTACCCGGTCGATGGTAGATTCGTGGTAAGTAGGGTGTCGAACACTTGAAGCGAGGTTAAATCTCTTAATTTATTAATATTTTGGTTTACTAATCTAAGTTAATTCTAATCTAAGTCAAACCTATGCTAATCCTATGTTAGTTCTAATAATGAAATAAGGCTATGGACTCTATCACGTGTACTTGTTGTACGTTCTAGTGTAACTACTCCTTCCCCTTTGCTGGTTTTGATACCTCAGAATCAGCAAAACCTTTACGCACATATACTTGAGATTGTGTTCCAAGAATTATTAAGCTTAAATCTATTCCGTGAGAATCAACTTCAAGGCTTTTAAAACTATATGATTATTTCCAAACATTTCTAAGTCTTTTACTACTATGTAGTGTTGGCAATATTGATCGAATGTAGTTTAAGCCTGAATTCACTAAGTCTCAAATTGAAAATAAGTCCATAAAGTTTTAAACCAATGATATCTAAAGCCCTTGTAGTTAATATAAATTAACTCCCCTTTAAATTGTGATCCGTCATTATCAAAAACTTTATCCGTTTATTCTGGTATTTGTTTTAAAAGACCGTTTTAAAAGATTATTTGATGACACTTTTTCCCCCTCAAATAATGACATGTTTTCTATTTAAAGAGCTGTTGTCATTGTTTGAGTGGTCGAATTGTCTTTGAAAATCTTTTTGTGATTAATGAAAACATTGATTCATTTTTGAAGACAACTTTTTACCAATAAAAATAATATTTCTCTTATTTTAACAAATAAATGCACTGATACGTACACTCATTTGAACAATCCTGGGTTATGAGCAAAGTATGCATAACCCATGATGCATAGATATGAAGTAATCTACGCCCGGTTAAAATTAATTACATGTTGTCAGGAACAGCTGTCTTTTTTAAGACATGCTTTCCTCAGTCTGAAAAGCAGGTTGCAGTCTAAAATAACTACAAGCCATAAAGACATGTTTTAAAAGTTTGAACTTCTACTCGAACTTTATTTAAAGACCCATGTCATTATTGAACGACATTTCTAGGTTCGTAAATATTATCGAATTTCAGAAGACGTGTCTTGAAAAATATTTTTGGTATTTTCTATTTTTTTATGGTTTATGTAGGTTTTATATTTTTGTATTTTCTTTTTATAAATTTTTTATAAGAAGTGAAAAATCTTTTTGTGTTTTTCTAATTTTCTGTATAAGCATAGGATACAAGAGGATTTCTCTTCTTTTGAAGATAAAGCGTACTGAATCGTACACGTTTCTTTTCTTTGAGGAGCGGAGCCTGAAGTGTTGTCTGCAGATGCCATTGTTTAAGTGCATCAGATTAGAATCCCTTGAACCCCTGGCTTATGAGATATCAGTCTTTTCAACAACCAAACTCTGAGTCTTTCCTTTATAGGATTAAAATATGTACCTGCACTTAAGTTAAGAGTTTGACCGCATTCATATGGGTTAGTGATATCATTATTTGAACCATTTGGAGGTTTACTGTCAACTTTGGTAGTGCTATCGGTGAACATCTTTCCAGTAAGTATCCACCTAGGACCAGCAATCTTGAAAATTCTACCCGTCGGTTTCCACCTAAGACAAGATCTAGGAGTGTTTGGTTTCTCATGCACAGTGGAAGACTTATTAGGAGAAAACCTATATCCTTTAAAGATCCATCTTTCAGGTTTGTTTACATTAGGTATCCTTTTTGTGGGTTTGATGCTCTTTGCTAGACTTAGGGGAATGAACCTTACTATAATAATTAACCTCTTGACAAGAATTTGTTATACAATCATCATGGTTTGGCATTAAAAGACACATTATCTGACAAGTCAGCAATACAAAGTGTTTTGGGTCCGAAAAAGAACTAGAATTCCTAGAGTGAGCTTCTAGTGGTACACCATTTGACATTCCACAACTACTCTTAGGTACAAGAAAACTCCTAGATGTTAGATTGTTGCACCTAGGTTTTGGTTTGGTACCATTAGTATAGTTTTGTAGACTAGTATTATGCATCACACTAGATTTTGAATTCCTATTTCTTTCTTGTGTCTTTTTCCAAGCCTCACTCTAGATAGTGATTTATGAGCCAAATCCTTTGAACTAAAATAAAAAATTTTAACATACGATTCTTCTTGACTATTCCTAGATGAGCCAGGTGCAATCACGTGATGAGTTTTGCAAGCACATATTCTCAAACTTTAGGCAAATAATAAGAAGTGACTGGTTTTGACAAAACCTAATTCACATCAACTTTGAGGCAAACCGTGGTTTTTGAAAAGTTAGGTGCGTTTAGATTAAACGCATTCGGTTGTCTAACAACTGATTAGTTTCTGGGTGGTTGTAAAGCCGGTTTCCCCAAGATTGATGGTTTTACAAACTTAGTATCCATACTAGTTCCTTTTAACTTTCTTAATTTGTTTTTTAATGTTGCATTCGCAAAAACCTTTTCCTGAATCTAAGCCTTTAAATCAGCATTTTCAACAGTCTTACTATTTACTTGAGCAATCAGTGAGTCATTATGGTCTTTCGCGAGTAGCTTGTCCTTTTTGATAGAATCATAAAGTACTTTGAAATTCTTTTTAAATGCTCATTTCCTTATTTTAACTCTCATTTTCTACAAGTAATTTAGCCACACTACTTTCAAGTTCAATGTTTATTGTTTCCAAAACATCAATTTCCTGTTTAACCTTGGCTTCATTACTTTTCGCATGCACATTTTTAATTTGTTTCTTCACGTTGTTGATCGTTGAGTTTTTGGCTTGTAGCTGAGCTTTCAATTCATTTATCTCAAAAAATGCACGAAATTTAGGAGAATCCTGATTCTTACATGGTTTGTTACTTTGAAAACTTTCTTCCTTTTATTGTATTGAAATTTCAAGTAAAATACAATGTTTTTCAAGTTGTAAAAATTTGTTTGAAAGTTCATTATAAACTTCTTTTTCAACCATATCTTTTGCTTTGAAAAACTCAGCATTAAGTAAAGGACTTTTTACTTGATATTATTCAGCATCCTGGATAATCTCTCCACCCTTACGACACATATTTGTTGAATCAGGAGTGGTATTGTTATTATATTTCCAACAGATATGTGTCATAAATGGGTTCAGATTGCTCAATATGCTGTTGTTCATTAGCAAGGACATTATGTTGAGCAGTCAATTGTACCTCAGCAAATGGCACTTGGTCATTTACTGGTCTGATATCTGCATCCACAACATGTGTGAGATAATTCCCTGAACTGCTGCTTGTATCCTACTTTCCAGATTTTGTCCCATTGCTTTCCATGACAACCAAATCAACATCCAATGCTTTACTCGAATCAACCTTACTCGCATGCGTCTGCATCTGTCTTTTATTCACCCTTCTATCATACTGTCTTTTATGACGTGTTCTTTCAGCAACAGACTTCTTAACATTACCCATGTGTTGGAGTAGTGTTTCTCTAAACTGTGTAACTTTGATTCTAATGTATTCAGCAAAATACTTTTCTGTCATTTGACTGTCATAATCCCAAGTGAATTGCGAATCGATGAACACCTGAAATTGTTTGTTGAACACCCAAAAGGCAGCCATGGATCTATCTTCTTGAAATTCATCTTTGTCAAGTTGCTTTTCAAGTTGATCCAAGTGAAGTAACATTGAGCATGTGAAAGTCTGAACATCTTGTTCAAAGAGTGTCGCAAATGCCCGTTCAAAACATCCATTGATTTTTAATTCATTGTATGAAAGAACCTGGAGAAATGAATGAAGTAGCCGAAAAGATGTCATGCAACTTTCCTTTGCTTTGTCTTGCATTTGTTGCAACTGATGCAACTCTCTCTCTCTCTCTCTTGTGAATTAGAATTCAAAGATTCCATTGAAATTCAATGTGTGAAATGAAATTAAGGATCTTAAGTAGATTAAGTGATTTTGTTGTGGTTATGAGAAAGAAATTATACTTCACGGGATTTTACAAATCTATGATTTAAACCGAGAAAAGAATAAACTTTTACGGGATTTTACAAAATCAAGAAGAAACCGTGAGATGATAATTGTTATGGATTGTTTTTGGTGAAATCGTTGTTGGAAATGAAGAACTTGAACTTTTGTTAACGATTGATGAGCTAAAAGGATGAACGGTTACTACACTTTCAAGTTAAAATGATTAACGGTTGATTAAAACTCAAACAAGGACTAACAGTGCAATTACGGTTCACTTTAGAGGACTAACAGTTGAATTATAAGTGTTAAGGACTAACGGTAGAAACTATTAAAACGAAAGGGTTAAAATAAGTAAAAATAAACTAAATAAATAAACTTCTAAAATAAATATCTAAAAATGAAAATGTTTTGAAAAATGAAGGTTATAATTGAAAAAGTTTCAAACACTTAAAGACTAATAATGAAAATGATGAAAAAAAAGGTTAAATTTAAAAGTGTTTTAAAAACAAAGGTTAAAATTTAAACTTGTTTTAACAATAAGGGTTAATAGTAAAAACTGTTTAAAGTCTAGGGGCCAGAATTGCAAATTTCAAATTAAGATTGATAAAAAACAGTTCCCGCTCATATTACTTCGTCTTCTTCGTATGAAATATAGAAAATGACAACGAACTGTTTTTAATCTCGCGGAGTGGTACGGTTATCGACGATGAACAGTAAACACACCACGATGATCGTTGAAAGATCGCGATCGAAGTGATAGTCGTTAGAAGACCCGCGAGCACCAAATTCGAAACCCGAAAAACCCAAAACAACTCGAAATGAACTCGTTTAACTTGCAATTTGTTATAAGTCTCGTACTTAATGCTTATTTCGTAGAAACTATTAGATTTTGGTATATAAACCGCTGCTTAAGTGTTAACCAAACCGCCGCTTAAGTTTTAAACAAACCAAACCGCTGTCTATTTTTTATTTGGGCAGAGTAACGTTTATATAGGCCATGAAAAAGTTCAAACCGCTACCACCTGCAAACCGCTATACCAAACCGCTATGGTTGTTTTTACACAAACCATTATTGGCTAGTACTTTTTGTCTTTTTGGTATGCAAACAGACTGTCCTTTTTGTCTTAGCTAAAAAATAGGATATGTGTTGCTTCTTGTCCCTTGTTCAAACCATGGACCACAATTAAAATAATGAACCCAAAAAATAAGAACTCGAAATAAGCTCGAATGCACTAATAAGCCACAAAAAAAAAACTAACAAATAAGCTAGATATTGGCTTTGAAAAGAAAGCTTAAAACTGTTTATCAAAAAAACCTGAAATCTATTCTTAATAGACAAATAAGCCCGTAGCTTGAATAATTTCTAAAAACTTAAAATAAGTTGTTTGAGAAACTCAATAAGCTATGAAAGGATAAGCCTAATAAGAGAAACGTGATACAATAAAAGAAAATGTGATATTCAGTTAGATAAAAAAATGAAGCTTTTTAATCAACTAAGTGACAACCTAATAGAACAAGACAATAAGCTCGTGATTTATAATCTAAAAATAAGTTATAATAAGCTGTTTTAAAGCACCAATACGCCACGAACTATATCACTAAATAAGCTACAAGCATATTGGTGTATAAAGCTTGAAATTGTTTGACGAAATAAACACTTTAAAAATAAGCTGGAACCTAATATAACCAATACTAAGCACGTGTAATGATCCAATACTAAGCTCGTGTAATGATAATCTGTTATTGAAACTTGGCCAAGTTTTTTGTTATCACAAACATCAATTAAGCCCAAACAAAAAACAAAAAAAACTTGACAGTTTACCTTGGCCCAAGACTAGAATTAGATAATCTGCTAGAGAAATCTATTCTACTTAGTTTTAAACAAAAAATACAAGCTTTTAATGACTAAATAAGCTAACAACTAAAATAAGCTCTAAAAATAAGTTAAAAATACGCTCAAATAATCACACCACAAACACCACTAAATCCACCCCATGGCTCTTGATACCAATTGTAGGTTCCTAATTTTCACACAAATATGGACTAGAAAGAGAAAGCTAGAGAGAGAGATGGAAGGGAGAAACATATGAAAAACACACTAAATGTGTGTGTAAAAATGATTCAACCAACACCTTCTCCATGTGTGGAGAGGGCTTTTATACAAAGGATAAATCGGGCTTTCCATGGGCTTTCTATGCTTTGGCCCGGTTAGCTTACTAAATAATACATAAAGATGTCTAACTATTACAAAGCTCGTGAGATCGATAATGATCGTCACTTCACTAAAAACTGAATTCCTAACAATATCCCCTTAAGGGATGATCATAGAGATCTCATAAATGATCAACACTTTCTGTATTTCTAACAAAAATGACCTCTTTTGCACTTTAAAACTTAATGGATGATCAGACTACTATATAATTTCCAAAAAAAAGAAAAATGTAACCATATAATCTTGATGTTTTATATTTACCAGAGAGTTAACATCAGCTGTAATACAAAAGCAATTGTCCCTAATTTATTCATGTAGGAGTTTCAGTCTATCACCATGACACAAAGAGACTTGTCAGCAATGCTCGTGTTTTAAAAGACTATAGCCATGACGATGCAGTTTCGTTTCTCGCCAAGAGGAAACAGGTGTTGTTAGAATTTCATAAAGGGAACACCATTGACAACAAATGAACTGATCTAGTTAGTCATGACAATAAACGTGAGATTATCATAGTCATGAGGTTGGATGCTTTTGTAAAAATTGTAGCCGAATAAATACAGATTGAGAAATATGTAAATGCAAAGTAGGATGTCTATGCAATGGATGGTCAACTAAAAATATTAAACATTTATAAATGAAATTCTCATATAATGCTCAATAGTTTATGCAAATATCATGTACAGTTACATAGCCTTACCTTGATGGAAGAGGAAGCAACTCCCGGTTTGAGCTATTTAATTTTTTAATATGTACCCTTAAAATGTTCTTTAGTCCCTTACAAGAATGAAGCATGTTTAGGAAATTTCCAAGGCGGGGTTACTTTTGTTGGAAAAAATAGTACAATTTAAGCTTATCGCTCATCATGGCACATTATATCACGTAAAAAGGTTAGTCTTCAGTAAAACTACACATATAAAGGTCACTCATATGGAAAGAAACTATTAACTCAAGTTGGGGTCATTCATACAAGGTGTAATTGATGGGGGCTGGTTTTAGAGGTGATGTTGTACCTAAAAATAACCCCAACGTCCGCCCAAGAGAAAGAGATTGGATGTGCACTGATCCTGCGTAAGTTGTCTGCATGCTCTTATTCTTGTTTTTGCATGATAAACTCTAGAAGTGACAATTTTGACCTTCTTGTATATGAATGGGTTGGACCTAGATTTTTTTATAAAACTCTGATGGGTTAAATGGGTTGTTAGGAATTATGTATACAAGACTTAATTATGTTTGTTATATAGTTAGTTCTGCCAGTACACTTGTTAGTACTGGTAGAAGAGTTAGCATAGTTAGTACTGGTAGTTCATTATAAGTTAGTACTGCTTATGTAATAGTTAAGTCTGCTTATGCAGAAGTTAGTTAGAGTTAGAGATATGCATGAGATATCTTAGGAAAGGATATGCATGATCTCTATACGCGTTTTGTAAAGCCCATTAGGGTTTCCTTTGTGTATAAAAGGAACCCTAGTTATAAGTTAGTTAATATAGATCAATAAAGATCATATTAGCAATCATACTCTTTGTAATCTATAACCTAGTCAGATTCAAGTTATAATACAAAGTTTTCTTGTGTTATTTAATATTGTTCTTCTTAGCATTGTTGATTAGTTTCCGCATAATCAATAGTGTTAACTCAGTGGTTCAATATTGTTGCTTTGGATTTATCTAAAGTAGCAAACCCTTTACAAGCTAAAGGTTCAAGATCTATTTAGTAAGGGATCCAACAAGTGGTATCAGAGCTTGTGTGGAAACTTTGAATAAGAAGAACTCTATTGTTTGAAGCAGATCTACACCAGTAAGATGACAGAACAAGACAGTCCTCTACCAACTATCACAGCAATGAAGATCCTTATCATCAAGAAGGGAGAATATGATATTTGGAGCATGAGAATGCGACAATATATCTGTCACACAGATCACAACCTATGGGACATAATTGTCAATGGAGATCTCCAAGAAGAACCTGCACTAACAGGAGATCAATCTGGTCCTTCTGCTCCTCCTGTTCCTAAAACTGCAAAACAACTGGCTGCCAAAAGGAATCAGGAAAGAGTTAAGAGCATCTTGCTTTTAGCAATACCTGATTTATATCTCCTTAAGTTTCATAATGTTCCAGATGCTAAATCTCTCTAGGAGGCAATTAAATCAAGGTTTGGAGGAAATGAAGAATCCAAAAAGATGCAGAAGAATGTTCTAAAACATCAGTTTGAAAACTTTACTACTGCACTAAATGAAAGTCTAGTTAAGGCTTATGATAGGTTCCAAAAGTTCATAAGTCAATTAGAAGTTTATGCTGCTCCAGTATCAAAGGAAGATATCAATCAAAAGTTTCTAAGAAGTCTTCCCCCTTCATGGAGTCAAATTACCTTAATCGTGAGAAATAAGCCAGACATAGACCAAACTGATATTTATGATCTCTATAACAACCTTAGGGTCTATGAAGATGAGATGAAAAGGTCATCAAGCTCCACAACTACCTCTCAGAACTTGGCTTTTCTGTCCTCTGAGAATACTAGCAGAACTAATGAAGTTAGTACTGCCAGTGGAGATTTTGGGGTTAGTACTGCTGGAGGAACTAGTCAGGTTTCATCTACCCCATGTACTGATGAAGTAATGTGCTCTTTCTTTGTATAACAGACAACCAGTCCTCCACTTGAAAATGAGGACTTACAGCAAATTGATGAAGATGACTTAGAAGAATTGGATCTTAGATGGCAGGTGGCTATGTTGACTGTCAGAGTGAAGAAATTCATTCAAAAGACAGAAAGGAACTTAGATTTCAAAGGAAAACAACCTGTTAGCTTGGATAAGTCAAAAGTTGAGTGCTACAACTGTCACAGAAAAGGGCATTTTGCTAGGGAATGCAACTCAGGAAGGAACCAAGGGAAAAGGCCTTATGGTGATAATGGTAGAAGAAATGCACCAACAAATGAACTTTCATCACAAGCACTGGTGGCTCAAGATGGTCTAGGAGGATATGACTGGAGCAATGATTTTGATGAACCAATCAATTATGCTTTAATGGCCATCTCCTCTTCAAGTTCATCAAGTTCTTCTGACAATGAGGTACAAAACTGTTCTAAACAATGTATTGAATCTTTTAAAACTCTTCAAAAGAACTATGATAGTGAAAGAGAAAAACATAACATAGCCAGACTAGAAATTCAGGGTTATGAATTAGCCTTAGAGTCACTAAAACCTAGGATACTTGGACATGAAAAGAATGAATTGGCTTGGGGTGAAAAATATGAGTTTCAAAACTATGAGCTTAAATGCAAAGAATTAAAAATAAATAACCTAAGCATGGAATTAGAGAAAGTTGTTAAGGAAAGAGATGAGTTGAATATTAAGATAGCAAAATGGGAAGAATCATCCAAAAGTCTTAATATTTTACTCAACAGTCAAATGAGTGCCCATGATAAAAATGGTTTAGGATATGGCACACAATTGAATGAAATGAGTGACAAGTCTGAAACTGATAGTGAGATCAGTATGAGTGTTTTTGAGGTCAGATCTAGTGATGAAGAGTCCACACCAGCAAATGATAGGTTTTCCAAAGCAGATGGGTATCATGCTGTTCCCCCTCCTATAACAGGGAACTTCCTAACCCCAAGAGCTGACATATCATTTGCAGGTTTAGATGAATATGCCATTAGAAAGAAAATCATTGAGTAAAAAACAACTGAGCTTAATGCTGACACTAGTAAATCTAAAACTAGTAAGACTGTAGGTAATACAAATGAAGTAAATGTTGAAAAACCTAAGTCTGTCAATGAATCAGTTGTGTCTACACCAAACATTAACAAAGATAAAGTCATCATTGAGGATTGGAACTCAGATGATGAGGATGATGTGTCTGAAGTTAGTCCTGTTAAGACTAATGAAACTCAAACAGCTAAAACTCAAGTTGATAAAATTGGTCAAACTTCTAAGAAAGCAGGAATTGGATTTAAGAAAATAAAAGCTTGCTTTGTCTGTAAGAGCACTGACCATTTGATCAAAGATTGTGATTTTTATGACAAAAAGAGCCCAGAACCTAAGTTGAAAAATGTGGTCAATACTGGTCAAAGGGTGGTCAAACCAGTATGGGATAATGCTAAAAGGGTTAATCATCAAAAAATTTCAAATAAATTGAACTACCCTCAAGCAAGAAGGACTTTTGTCCCATCAGGAGTACTAACCAGAACAGGTTTGGTTAATCCTGTTAGGCCAAATGAGAAAAGAGCAGTACAAACTATTAATACTGCTAGGCCTGTTAGTACTGCTAGGTCTGTTAGTACTGCTAGACCATTTGCCCCAAAAATAGCACAAACTAGTAGTGTTGTTAGACCAATTTACCCAAGAATGGACAATGTAAGACCAAGAGCCTCATATTCACCAATCAAGAGGTCTTACTACACAAAACCAGCTTTTAGACCCAAAAACTTAAAACAAGATGTTAAAACTTTTGGGGTTCAAAATATGACTACTGTTGGGACAAGAGCAGTAGTTAATACTGGTAAGGGTAAGATGGATACTGACCTTAAAAAGTCAAGGTGGGTTTGGAGGCCTAAGGGAAATTACTTGGATCATGTGTCCAAAGACAGTGGATCTTTCATGCTCAAGAAGGTTGAGTATGTTGACCCAAAAGGGATTTCCAAGTCTGTAATGGCTTGGGTCCCTAAGAGATACTAATTCTCTTACTTTATGTGCAGGGCAATCCAGAGATCTTGTTATAGGATCATGCAGTGGTGGATAGTGGTTGCTCTAGCCATATGACTGGCAACAAAGCTTATCTTTCAGACTATGAAGATTACAATGGAGGCTTTATGGCTTTTGGAAGTGATCCCAAAGGAGGTAAAATAACGGGTAAAGGTAAAATCAGAACTGCTAATTTAGACTTTGATGATGTTTATTTTGTAGATGAACTTAAGTTTAACCTTTTCTCTGTCTCACAAATGTGTGACAAGAAAAATAGTGTCCTTTTTACTGAGACTGAATGCCTTATCCTGTCTCCTAGCTTTAAGCTTCTTGATGAAAGTCAAGTTGTACTTAGAGCTCCTAGAAAGGATGATGTGTACAGCTTGGACTTAAAGAACATTGTTCCCTCTGGAGGTATAACTTGTTTATATGCAAATGCAACAGCAGATGAGTCTAAATTATGGCACAGGAGATTAGGTCATGTGAATTTCAAAAATATAAACAAACTTGTTAAAGGTCACCTAGTTAGAGGCTTTCTACTTCCTTATTAATGCTTTGACTACTAAGGTTTTCTCTTTTATGGTTTAAAAGGGTAAAAAAAATTTCTAGGAATGTGACCCTTTATTTCCTTCAATGTTTGCTCAACCAACAGAGGATGAAGGTGCAGTTTCAGAAAGACATCTGTAACCTGCCCACACCTTCTCCTACTCACCCAAGTGAAGACCAGTCTGAGCCACAGTCTGACCTATTCCTTAGACCTTCTTCTTTTAACCCAATTCATGATTTCAATCCAGAAGGTTCTGGTAGGAATCATGGAGGTCAGTTCATCCGTAAGAGTCTAATCAGGGATTGAGGATATACCCTGACACTCCAAAGTGTGTATGATCTTTGTGTTTCCTTGTGTAAACAGGTCACAGCTCAAGCTGCAAATATTAAAGATTTGAAGGCTCGGATCAAGCAGCTAAAGAAGAAGGCCCGACCTGTTATTAAACCATCACAAAGCTTGGATAAAAAGTCCTTTCAATGAAGAAAGATTGGCAAGGAAGAAAAAGATGGAGTCTGTATCCAAACAGGGGAGGAAAACTTTCAAATCTGTACCAACTGTGCATAAAGATCTAGCTTTTGATGATCTTGATGATGCAATGGATTACATGGAGACTAAGGATGCTCATGATGAGGGGACAGTGAAGGACAGTGAAGAAACAAGAGTAAGTACTGAAGATTAAGTTAGTACCGACAAGCCAAAAGTTAGTACCGACAAGCTAAAAGTTAGTACCGACAAGCCAAATGAAGGTACTGCTGAGCCAAATGAAGGTACTGCTGAGCCAAAAGATGGAAATTCAGATGAAAGTGCTGCTCCTACAACTGTTTTCAGAGATGATGAAACTATTGCTTAATTTCTGGTGCCATGAGGCCAAAATAAGACTAGCAAAAAGGAAGTTGAGTTTATAGAGATTAAAGATAATGATAGATCAAGAACTTACAACTACAAGGCCTTTTTACAAATTCTTTTTTAAACCTTTGAAGCCACTTCCAAGATTGATCCTAAAGACAAAGACAAGAAAGTTCTTAGGAAAATAGCTGAATCAGATGTTGAATCAGAGGTGTAAATGAAACTGAAAAGAAGTTTAAAATGGTTGCTAATGATGAAGAGATAGCCAGAAAGGTTCAAGAGGAATGGGAAGCAGAAGAGGAGAAGAAGAAGTTGGCTGAGGAAGAAGCTACTAAAGCTGCATTCACCAATGAGTATGACTTTATCTAGGCAAGACTCAATGCAGATAAGATTCTTACTGAGAAGCTTCAAGAAGAAGAGAGAGAAAAGTTCACCGTAAGAAAAGAGCCAAGTTTCTTCATGTACATATGCTGCCACAAGACGTTTCTTGCTAACAAAGAATCTTGGAGGCTATCAGAAACAAGCTTCCTATAAGAAAACAGTTGAGAAACCAAATGATGACATACTTGAAGTATGTAGGTGGATACAGACATGCTCAGCTAAACAAAAATAAGTTTGAAGAAATATAAGTGATGTATGAAAAGGTAAAAAAGGCAAATGAAAATTTCATTCTAATTGGTTCTGCTAAAGATGAAAAATTGATTGAAAAGATGAACGAGAAAGCAGTTGGTATCGATAAAGAAGAGGTTTCTAAAGAACCTGAAAGTACTAAGGTTAAAGCTAAAATTGAAGAACTTAAGGAGAATATCAGGAAAAGCATTAGGAAGAGACTTAAGATGAAAGCTCTAAAGAGGTCTAAAAGGCAAAAGACTGATTCTGATCATGAAGAGGAGAATCAACTAAGAACCTTTCTAAAGATAGTTCCTGAAGAAGAAGAAAAGATTGATTATGAAGTTCTGGGCACTAGGTATCCTATCATCAACTGGGAATCAAAATTTTATGATTATGGTCATTTTGGAAGAGAGTTGATTTACTACAGAGTTTTTAGAGCTGATGGAAGTTCAAGGTGGATCAAGACCTTTTCTGAGATGATTAAATTTTTTGATAGGATGGATCTGGTTGAGATACATAGTCTAGTAATGAAAAGGTTTGAAACAACACCTCCAGAAGGAATTGATCTACTTCTTTGGGGTGATTTGAGGATTATGTTTGAGTCAAAGGAAGATGATGAACTCTGGAAGAATCAAGAAGAGTGGAAGCTTCAGAGCTGGATATTCTATGAAAACTATGGAGTTCATGTCTTGAGACTAGAAGATGGTACTGAGATCAATATGCTAGCAGAGAGAAGATATCCTCTTACTAAAAACACACTTTAGAGGATGATGGATCTAAGATTAACAGTTGTATCTCATGATGATACTGTATTTGATTTGCTATGGTTTATTGAGCAATAGATTGATGAGTTTGGAGGCCAAGATGAGTGAGAAGGATCTTTGAGTGTTGGTTTCAAAACCACACAACAAATGGTCATCAGTTCACCATGTTTAACAAACATAAGAACTGGCTAGTCCATAAGCAAACGGCTTGTGGTAAAGACTTCTCAAATCCGTTTATGGTTGACAATTTACCAAAAATTGTATGGTTCTCAAACTAACCTGCTTCGCTGTGAGAGTTGGCTGTCAGGATCAAAAGTTTTGGTAATGACTAATCAAATTTGTTGTAGCTGATAGTTTTCTAAAATACTATATGGTTATCTTTGCCACCATAGTTATAGGCAATGAAGCATTGGATAGTCCAAAGCAAATGGCTTTTGGTATAGACAAATTAATATCCGTTAATAGTTGATAGTTTACTCAAAACTATAAGGTTATCAATTCACCTTGTTGTTTACAATGAAGAATTGGCTATCCCAGAGCAAACGGCTACTGGTAAAGGAATATCAAATCCGTTAATGGCTGGTAGTTTGCCAAAAACTACAAAGCCAACTTAGTTGGATTTGCTGTGTTGCTGATAAAGAAGGGAAGCTTAAAGAAAATCAAGGTTGTAGAGTTGATACTGATCAAGGGGGTTCTTTTTTTTTTTTTCAAAATGGAGTTTTGAAGAATAGAAGTGTTTAGATGCTTCTCTGGTTTCTACAAGATATTTACACTAAAGATAAATGAAGTTAAACAACGTTCAAACAATATGGTTTAGGGAGGATTATCTGGGAATCATGTCATTCATGAATTCAGTACTGTTAGTTATATTATTTTGTACCGCTAGTTGTATTTGTATGACAGTACAAATGTTAGTAATGATCAGATAGTTAGTACGTTTAGTAAAATTAGTTTAGTTCTGTTTATGATATCATGCATGAAGATATCTTAGGAAAGGATATGCATGATCTTTGTACGCATTTTGTAAAGCCCATTAGGGCTTCCTTAGACTATAAAAGGAACCCTAGGCATAGTTAGTAGAGATAGTTCTAAACAGATCAGTAGAGGTCGATTAGCAATCATAGTTTTGTAATCTGTAACCTAGGCAGATTCAAGTTATAAATATAAAGTTCTTTTGTGATTCTTAATAATGTTCTTCTTAGCATTATTGATTAGTTTTCGCATAATCAATAGTGTTCAAATCAGAGTTTCATTATTGTTGCTTTAGAATTATTTAAAGGAATAAGCCCTTTGCAAGCTAAAGGTTAAGATCTATTCAGTAAACGATCCAACATGGCTACTCTGTGTGCTAAGATTAGGACGATGGGGGCAGTCGAGACGGTTCTTTGTAACCGTATGAGGGATGGGAGACAGACTCGTATCAAGATTAGCGTCAGTTGGCTTCGGTTTCAGGAGACCCCATGTCAGGACCGAGAGGACTTCAAGAAACTCAAGGATTTCATGACCAGTCAATGTGGATATCGCTCATAGATATGCTGCTTCACGATCTATGTATTGACTAGTATTGGAGATTGTTAGTGTTAAGAAACCATGTAGTCTTTTGGTGGGAAAACAATGAAATCAATTATCTATCAAATTAAGGGGTTGTGAAAATTTCGGCAATTTTACTTTAATTTTCCATTTATTTAATGCAAACCAATCCCTTGAGCATTATAAACTTATAAAAACATTTCATTATTACTTGACTAAACATTTTTCTAACGTTGGAAAAATTATTTTCACTAACATTTTATAAACTACCTTACAATCATTTTACCACCACCTTATAAACTATTTCGTTATTGATTCACAAAATAATAAACTACATTGCTTTCATCATATAAACTATTATTTTGCACTATTTGACGAAAATGAGCATCGCATCGTTAGCCCTCATTATACATACGCCTGATCACCTATGTATAATTCGGAAGGACCATGTATGCTGAGAGTAGCACATAAAACTTTGTCAAGAACCTCCCGCTCTTATCTACTTATATCCTTGAAAGCACACTAACTTTGTGCTCCCACGTAATTCTCTACGCAAAGTGTTTTATCTTGTTCAACCAGAATTAGTAACCATAGCAACTAGGTAGACCTTTACGCCACCTTTTTATATGAAGTCGACATCATCTCGCACCAAATCATAAAAGTCTTCATGGTATAAACAAGGAGTTAAAAGCATTAAGATAACAAAGATTGATTAGCGCATATTAGAAGGATTAAGATAAGTATCCACCCCACTTCACCAACACCACTCCGGAAGGCAACTCAAACTGAATTTCAGGACGAAATTCTTTTAACACGGGGAGACTATAACAATCCATAATTTCAGGCCCTTTTACGACAATAAATATTCAACTATTTATTTTAAACTTTTACACGTTTACTTTTAATTTCAACCGTTTAGTTAAATCACGTAAACTAAACATCAACAATCAACGTAAACCGACATCAAACAAATAAAATTTTACGTCAAACAAGTGTTATATTATTTTTATGAAAATAATTTATAATTTTTCATATTTTATTTGTATACGTTACGTAAAACGTTTACTTTTCACACTTTGAAACCTTTTTGCATGCATGTAAACCATTCTACCTTTCTACATTTAATCAAATACCCACAATTATACCCAATGCCTAAAAAATTTTTTTAATTCATAAAATAAACTCTCCCAATGCCGGCCCCTATGCTTGTATATACATAAAACATCAAATCAATCCTTTTACAAGTATATACACAAAATCAAATACCAAATAATGCATTAAGTAGTATAAACTACCAACTAGTTGAATTATTTTCCTGCTCCTCTTACATAAGTTCTTACACAAGAAATCCTCCATACTTTTCTTACAAAGCCCACTCCCCTTTTCCTAATTATCATGAATTTGCAAGTTAAATGGTTTCCTAGATATTTGTGTGTATAAAGGAACAAACAACTAGTATATTACTTCTCATTTCCCACACTTACAAAAATTCAATAAATCTCCCTTTTCATTCATAAAAACCTACGGCTCAAAATTTATTTAGAAAAGTTTTTATAGTTTTCATTTCTACATTATTTCAAGCATACAAGGGTGATTAAGGGTTTGATCTAAAGTGTTTCTAGTGTTTTACAAGCAAAGATACAAGTATAAACAAGGGTTTTCAAGAATAAAAAGTTAGGGTTTTATATAAGGATTTTGGGTTGAAGTTAGGATTTGATTTGTGTTCATCTTCTACTTTCAATTATACAAGGTCTATCATCATCTCTACACTTTTATAATTATTTCATTCATTTACTTACATATTTATTATCTTGTTAAATCACCATCTAGTTATTATTTTATAAAGTTTATAAAATAAAACAAGTTTATACATAATCAAGAAAATACATGTTCATGGTGAAAAGATGTTTAAAATATTTTAGAATGTAAGAACATATTTTATATGGTATATTACAAGTGTTGGGTAATTTATATAATTAATTGTTATAAATTTATTTATATAGTTTTATAAATAAATAATTATTCTAGATATTTTATTTGGACATAATGGACATAAAATAAATGGAAATAAATTAGAGGATTTAAAATATACAAATGATGTTGTATTAGTTATTTTAGAAGACTTGTAATATTTATATCATGGAAAAATTTATAAAAACAAGTTTTATAAATTTATTTTTGGGACAGAATGTATATTCTGTAAAGAAACGAATTTTTATGCAAAGTTTAGACCTAATATTAAAATTGTACTTTTCAAGATGACTCGTGCATTAAGGAACTCGAAAAACGGATGTATAACGAAATAGATATGAATTTTAACGAGATTTCGGTAATTAAATATATATAAAAGTGTTTTTATATAAAACAGTTTATATCTACTATTTCTGCTCAGATTTTTATACAGTTTATAAACATAAGATTATGATAGATCATCTCGACACGATTCTGAATATATAAAGAACTCGAAAAACGGATTTAAAACGAGAAAGTTATGAATTTTTAAAGATTTCAAAAATATATATTTATTTTCTCGGCTTTTATAAAGTGTGATAAAATCTACGAGAAATGTGAACTTTGAAAATCGGTTTGTTTTTGAGGCTTTCAGGTCCGATTCGTGCTAAAGTGTAAAACTACAAATTGTTCGGAATTATGTTTTATATAACATCAACGTTTTCGAGAACTAGATTGTGTATATATTAACTAGTAATTATACAGGTAGTTAACTTTATTTCCTGACATGAATAGTGTTGGTTCGTTTGGATTATAAAAACTTTAGGAAATATTTTAGCATTACTTGTATAATATTTATACGCGGTTTAAAACCTTATAAATATTATTTTATAAAACACTTGAAGTATATATCGTAACACTTTAAAAATAATAAAAATACTAAATCAAGCGAAATGATTGTAATTAATGTTACAGTTATTAGAAAATGTTTCGAAGACATATACTTGGACATTAAATATCAAGCGCGACTTAAATATTGTTTCAACATTTATAAATTAAACAAAAACTATTAGGTGGTGATATAACTCTATAATTTATATTGTTGTATTTATTTCAAATACACTATACTCATACGACCTATAAAATAATTAGGTTGCATTCGGATCACACGTGACGTTTCACTTATTTGATTTTCTATAATCAACACATTTTACTTGAGGTGAGTTTCATGTCCCCTATTTTATTTCCTTATAACTCTTTTGGGGGAGAATACATGCGCGTTTACAAAATAGTTTACATATTGTTCTTCATAACTTATTTAACAAGATACCTTTATAACTTGTTTTTTCTATGCTCTTACAAACTCATTTACAAACTCGTTACACACTCATTTTCATATCTCGCGGAGGGATACATTACTTGTTTTCACTTATGTACGCAATAACTTTACTTTCATTCAAATGATTACGAATTAGCTTAAGTGGCATGAATCTGTTAATTACGGTGGGTAGGCGTGAATGTTATAAAATAGATCTATTTGGGATTGACATCCCCGTTCGGGTGAGTAGCGCTCACTAGTTCGACGGATTGAACTAACGGACGTATACCATGTCGGAACATTGAACTACATTCACATGAACACTTACAGTGCCGAAAGATTGGTATACATACAAGTCGGAGCCTTAGTGTTATGAACTTAGTGCAGTCGTAATCATATTTTCGTGACTATTGTATATGTTAAAATGGTCACACACACTTTATAAATCTTTGATTTCAATATTTATACTTACATTTTTGTGACTTGTATAGGTTACATTGGTCATACACACTTTATGATCCTTTTGATATACATTTTAGAATTACATTAAACATATGAACGCTCCAACTTTAGGTGACACTTTTTAGCATTGTTCTCTCAGGTGAATATGTGCTGGACTTAAGTTTGTATGTGCATTGGAGTCTAGACTTTTTAAGAATACATTCATGGATTTCTACAAATCAAATCTCATTGTATTATTTTATGCTTTTCATTTTGAATGGCAAATTCTTCGGAACTATTGTTATTTATGTTTTATTTATGAAATCAATGAGATTACGTTTCAATCGTTCTCTTTTGTGGGCGGTCTATGGTATCTTGTGACCATATTGTTTTATGATGTAACGCCTCCTGACATAAGTCTCTGAGGGAACTTTGGTTGGTGTTGTATATTAGATGGTCAATGTTCATGTTGGAGATGGGATTTGATAGACATTCCTTGTAAGCATGTTGTTGCAGCTTGTTAGAATATAGCTATGAATGATCGAGCGACACCACCCCCAGAAGAGTGGGTAAATCCTTGTTATTGGTTGACTACATGGAGGGGAACATACTCTCACAAGGTACAACCTATTTATGAGACCAAGTACTGGGCGAAGTCCACATGTCCAACAACACTTTTGCCACCTAAGCATCATGTCCAAGTAGGCCGACCAAGGAAGAAAAGAAAGAGGTCCAAACATGAGGATGAACTATTTGTGAAAGACGGTAAACTAAGCATGAAAGAAAGAATCATTACATGTCAATTCTGTGGAAACACTGGACACAATCAGGCTGCATGCAAAGGACATGTTGGGAATTATATTTATTTGATGATACAAAACAATGATACAAAACAATGAAACAAGAAAGAAACAAAAGGAAAACAAAAGGATCAAAGTTGTCAGATTGGAATTCTACAAGATGTAGGAGTACATGAAGATTTTAAAAGATTTGGTCAAAGATATGAAGATAAATATTAGGAAGATTTGTTTCCTAATACAATTAGTTTTCCTTGTAAAGTCTTATGGACTCTATTATATAAAGAGATCCATAGACATAGTTTTTAGTATCCCTGTGTGTGAAAAACGTGTATGTACACAAAGTGTTAAAGATGTAGACGTCTAGTTGTGTTGGTGTAGCCCCAAGGTATCAATGTTTCATTGAACCCTGTTAGATTGTAACCGTTCTATACTGATCATATAGAATTGGGGCTCAGAGTGTAACGTATGAATGTAAAACCTTATTTAGTAACAATGATTCTTTGTTTGAATATTCTGCCTTTGTTATTATTCATCATAGATTAGTTCTAAACAAACTAGAGCTTAAACGATCTAGAACCTATCACGTTCTTTAGGTTCTATCAGGTGGTATCAGAGCCACAGGGCTCTTGATCTAGGATCTACAACAAATTCGGTAACATTGGGGTTTTGTTATAAACCCTAATTCGGTAAAGATTTTGGTTACATGAATTCAAGGTTTTTCTTAATGAGGGTTTCATGTTCTTAGTTCTTGATTCAAACTTAAGTTCGTTTGGTTAACACTGTTACATCGCGACAAGAAATCAGAAGACACGAGGTTTATTATTTCTTGACGTTGTTGCTTATGCGAATGATTTATTTTTTTAAAGAATATAAGCGCACGAAAGGTCTAATGAGATAAGTTTATTATATTTAGTACCCACTGATGCATATTGGTTGATTACTTTATTTTCATTGTTTACTTTGGTCTGATTGGTAGTTTGGCCAAATTGAAAAAGTGTGGCAAATAAATAAAAAAAACCCTATTACTTGTTTATAGTTATGTTAGTGGGAAGGTGGTATAGGCAAGTGGAAGATATATTAAATTTGGTTTATATTTGTTTACACGTCATGATTGATCGGAATTTAGATATTATTGAGTCAGTGGCATATTGGATTTGGCGAATAAAGCCTACGATTCTGTAGGTGACATAACAGATCTCTTTTTCACGATCTCTTATATTAGACTCAAAATCATCCTTGTCTTTCTCGCTCATTCCTGTCTCGATTGGCCTTAGAATTTTGATTTTGGATGGAACAGATTTTGGTTTAAAAGTGTTTGCCACTGTTTTGGTTATTTGGTTTTGGACTTCTAATATTTGAATTAGGCTTTGACTACGTAGCTATTAAATCGCAACAAGGATTATTGATGATTGGTTTTGACGCAAGGATTTTTAAAGTTTTAAGGTTTCATTTTTCATGATATGGATTTCACGTTTTTGGTTTGTATGATCAATATTGGTTCATTTGACGTGGAAGCTTTTCAATCAAGGATGAATCAACAGAACTTAAGGAGTGTGCTGCTAGTCATGGGGGGTTGATACTTCATGCAACGATAAACCCTAGCGAATATTAGGGTTTAAGGAGTATGTAGCATGTTGATATTGCTATCTTTGGTGATTCGGTATATATTGAGAAACGAGGCTGACCTTAATCTTGTGGAAGGTGCAGCAGGTTGCGAAGGAAGGTTGAAGGTTTGTGTATACTGTCGTGTTTTCAGCAAGAAATATTGCAAGTAGTTTGTGTATCCTTTGACGTGGGCAAAGAGATAAGTGTTCGTGTTTGGATATGGAGCACATTGATACTGCTGATTCGTGATTGTATGACAAGATTAGTGCTGCCAATAGAGATTAATGTTGTCAACAAAAAGTTAATGCTGCCATGGAAAGTTAGTGCTGCTAATAGCAGTTACTACTGCTAGTAATAAAAGCAATTAGTTACTACTGTTTAGGCTTCAAAGGATTTAATGTTGCTAGCTTCATCCGATATCGGGTAACACATAATTTTTGGTTCTCGGCTGGGTTAAGATCTTGGACTGAACAGGAAGTTTTGGTTTAAATGTTCTTAAACGTTTAAAAGGCTTGTTTTTTTGATTGTTTGAATTAATTGGTTACGGAGATGATTGTTTATGACTCATTTGACGATGAAGTAGAATTACTTGGGTATGTGTTCTTATCATATCTTAAAAGTTATCTGGCAAAACTTTTAAAGATAACTTGTTCGTGCTTATATGGTGTTGATGAAGACTTGCAAAATCTAGCAATGTGTGATTTCTCTTATGGTGCTCAATGCGCACATTTGCTATCACTTAAAGGAGTTACGTTGTTGTGCTTAGTGTCTCATTGAAAATGAGGATTTTGTCAAGAGATTGCGGTCTACTCATACATAGCACGTATGAGTTTGGAGTCACGTGGATAGTACAAGACATAAGATACAAGTTTGGGTTATTCTACTTCTACATCAAATTTGTTATACTGAGTTTTCTCCATCAGTAATCATTACAAAGAGCCTACAGAATTTGAAGATTCAAGAGATGGTTAACATATTGGTTTCAGGGGAAGCTTATTGACAAAGTGTTTAACCATCAGGATATATTCATGCACCACTTGAGGAGAAGGTTTTTATTACTACTGCTAAGTCATTATTACTACTGTGAGTTTAAGTTTCTACTGCTTAAATTCATTATTCTTATTATGCGTCATGGAGGGTAATTTAAGTCATTGGAAGGCTGGATTGGTAGTGTGATATATGATTTACAGTTGTAAAGATCCAAGTTGCATATCTCGCAATGACCCCTATTGGCATGATTACAAAAAGGGGAGAAGATTCAGTGATATTGATTTGAAACTTATTAATTGTGGTGCTATGGTGATTTCGTATTTAAGAGGAAGATTGTTTCAATTCAATGGAAGATCAAGATGTTGGTTTTGTTAATCATCAAATAGGGGTCTTGCGAAGATATGCAACTTGGATCTTTACTATGTTAAATCTTATATCACAACTACCCTAATACAGCACTTCCAATGACTCAAATTACCTCCATGACGCTATAAGAATAATGAATTTAAAGCAGTAGAAACTTAAACTCAAAGTAGTAATAATGACTTAGCTTGCTAGTATAAAAAACCTTATCCTCAAGTGGTGCATGAATATTTTTTTTTTATCTTGATGGTTAAGAACTTTGTCATAAGCTTCCCCTGCAAACCTCAATATGTTTTAACCTTCTCTTGAATCTTCAAATTCTTAGGCTCCTTTGTAAGGATTACTGATGGAGAAACTCAGTATAACAAATTTGATGTAGAAGTAGAATAACCCAAACTTGTATCTTATGTCTTTGTACTATCCACGTGACTCCAAACTCATACGTGCTATGTATGAGTAGACCGCAATCTCTTGACAAAATCCTCATTTTCAATGAGACACTAAGCACAACAACGTAATCCTTAAGTGGTTAGCAAATTGCGCATTGAGCCACATAAGTGAAATCACTCATTCGCTAGATTTTGCAAGTCTCATAACACCATATATGCACAACAAGTTCTCTTTTAAAAGTTTTGCCAGATAATTTTTAAGATATGATCAAGAAACACCATACCAATAATTTCTAACTTCATCGTCAAATAAGTAATAAACAATCATCTCCGTAACCAAATAATTCAAAAATCAAAAAACTAAGGCCTTTTAAACGCTTTAAGAACATTTTTTAAAACAAAAAACTTTCCTGTTAGTCCAAGATCTTATACCCAGCCGAGAACCAAAAATTATGTGTTACCCGATATCGGATGAAGCTAGCAACATTAAATCCTTTGAAGCCTAAACAGTAGTAACTAATTGCTTTTATTACTAGCAGTAGTAACTGCTATTAGCAGCACTAACTTTCCATGGCAGCATTAACTTTTTGTTGACAACATTAATCTCTATTGGCAGCACTAAATCTTGTCTTACAATCACGAATCAGCAGTATCAATGTGCTACTTATCAAACACGAAACTTATCTCTTTGCCCACGTCAAAGGATATCACAAACTACTTGCAATATTCTTGCTGTGGAAAACACGACAGTATTCACAAACCTTCAACCCTTCCTTGAAAATGCTGCAACCTTATACAAGATTAGGTCAGACTAGTTCTCAAATATATACCGAATCACCAAAGATAGCAATATCAACATGCTACATACTCCTTAAACCCTAATATTCGCTAGGGTTTATCGTTGCATGAAGTATCAACCCCCCATGACTAGCAGCATACTCCTTAAGTTCTGTTGATTCATCCTTGATTGAAAAGCTTCCACGTCAAATGAACCCCCAGTATTGTTCATACAAACAAAAATTTTCTTATACTTTTTTATCTGTTAGTGAAGAAAAATCCATATCATGAAAAATGAAACCTTAAAACTTTAAAAATCCTTGCGTCAAAACCAATCATCAATAATCCTTGTTGCGATTTAATAGCTACGTAGTCAAAGCCTAATTCAAATATTAGAAGTCCAAAACCAAATAACCAAAACAGTGGCAAACACTTTTAAACCAAAATCTGTTCCATCCAAAATCAAAATTCTAAGGCCAACTCGGCAGGTATGAGCGAGGAAAAGACAAGGATGATTTGAGTCTAATATAAGAGATCGTGAAAAAGAGATCTGTTATGTCACCTACAGAATCGTAGGCTTTATTCGCCAAATCCAATATGCCACTGACTCAATAATATCTAAATTCCGATCAATCATGACGTGTAAACAAATATAAACCAAATTTAATATATCTTCCACTTGCCTATACCACCTTCCCACTAACATAACTATAAACAAGTAATAGGGTTTTTTTTTATTTATTTGCCACACTTTTTCAATTTGGCCAAACTACCAATCAGACCAAAGTAAACAATGAAAATAAAGTAATCAACCAATATGCATCAGTGGGTACTAAATATAATAAACTTATCTCATTAGACCTTTCGTGCGCTTATATTCTTTAAAAAAAATAATTCATTCGGCTTAAAGCAGACAACGACAAGAATTAATATAACCTTGTGTCTTCTGATTTCTTGTCGCGATGTAACAGTGTTAACCAAACGAACTTAAGTTTGAATCAAGAACTAAGAACATGAAACCCTCATTAAGAAAAACCTTGAATTCATGTAACCAAAATCTTTACCGAATTAGGGTTTATAACAAAACCCCAATGTTACCGAATTTGTTGTAGATCCTAGATCAAGAGCCCTGTGGCTCTGATACCACCTGATAGAACCTAAAGAACGTGATAGGTTCTAGATCGTTTAAGGCTTCTTAGTTGTTTTAGAATAAATCTTATGATGAATATTAACAAGGCAGTATAATTCAACAAAGAAACATTGTTATAAATAAGGTTTTAATTCATACGTTACCACTCGAGGCCCATATTCTTAAAGATCAGTATCTTAAGGTTACAATCTAACAGGGTTCAAGGAAACCTTGATACCTTGGGGCTACACCAACACAACTAGACGTCTACATCTTTAACACTTTGTGTACACACACGTTTTTCACACACAGGGATACTAAAAACTATGTCTATGGATCTCTTTATATAATAGAGTCCATAAGACTTTACAAGGAAAACTAATTGTATTAGGAAACAAATCTTCCTAATATTTATCTTCATATCTTTGACCAAATCTTTTAAAATCTTCATGTACTCCTACATCTTGTAGAATTCCAATCTGACGACTTTGATCCTTTTGTTTTCCTTTTGTTTCTTTCTTGTTTCATTGTTTTGTATCATTGTTTTGTATCATCAAATAAATATAATTCCCAACATGTCCTTTGCATGCAGCCTGATTGTGTCCAGTGTTTCCACAGAATTGACATGTAATGATTCTTTCTTTCATGCTTAGTTTACCGTCTTTCACAAATAGTTCATCCTCATGTTTGGACCTCTTTCTTTTCTTCATTGGTCGGCCTACTTGGACATGATGCTTAGGTGGCAAAAGTGTTGTTGGACATGTGGACTTCGCCCAGTACTTGGTCTCATAAATAGGTTGTACCTTGTGAGAGTATGTTCCCCTCCATGTAGTCAACCAATAACAAGGATTTACCCACTCTTCTGGGGGTGGTGTCGCTCGATCATTCATAGCTATATTCTAACAAGCTACAACAACATGCTTACAAGGAATGTCTATCAAATCCCATCTCCAACATGAACATGTCATAGTTGTAATACCCCTAAATTGGGCCGCAGTGGAATTATGTCCAGGAGCGTTACTTCATAATACAATAGCACAAGATACAAGAGAACGACCTCTAAATGAGTCGTTTGAAAAGTAATCTCGTTGATTTTCTTGAAATTAAACTTGATATAACATTTGTCCCGAAGTTTGCATCACAATGAAAAGCATAAAATAATACAATGAGATTTGATTTGTAAAAATCCATGAATGTATTCTTAAAAAGTCTAGACTCCAATGCACATCAGCTAAGTCAAGCACCTTATTCACCTGAGAAAAACATGCTTAAAAGTGTCAACATAAAGTTGGTGAGTTCATATGTTTTTGTAAGTATAAATGTTAGATCAAAGATTCATAAAGTGTGTATGACCATTGTAACCTATACAATGGTCACAAAAATGTAAGTAAAAATATTGAAATCAAAGATTTATAAAGTGTGTGTGACCATTTTAACATATACAATAGTCACGAAAATATGATTACGACTGCACTAAGTTCATAACACTAAGGCTCCGACTTGTATGTATGCCAATCTTTTCAGGCACTGTAAGTGTTCATGTGAATGTAGTTCAATGTTCCGACATGGTATACGTCCGTTAGTTCAATCCGTCGAACTAGTGAGTGCTACTCACCCGAACGGGGATGTCATCCCAAATAGATCTATTTTATAACATTCACGCCTACCCACCGTAATTAACAGTTCATGCCACTTAAGCTAATTCGTAATCATTTGAATGAAAGTAAAGTTATTGCGTACATAAGTGAAAACAAGTAATGTATCCCTCCGCGAGATATGAAAATGAGTGTGTAACGAGTTTGTAAATGAGTTTGTAATGAGCATGTAAACAAGTTTATAAAGGAGCTTGTAAATAAGTTATGAGAACAAGTATGTAAACTATTTTGTAAACGCGCATGTATTCTCCCCCAAAAGAGTTATAAGGAAATAAAATAGGGGACATGAAACTCACCTCAAGTAAAATGTGTTGATTATAGAAAATCAAATAAGTGAAACGTCACGTGTGATCCGAATGGCAAAACCTAATTATTTTATAGGTCGTTATGCGTATAGTGTACTGGAAATAAAATTCAACAATTATAACATTATAGAGTTATATAACCACCTAATAGTTTTTTTGTTTATTTATTAAAGTTGAAACAATTTTTAAGTCGCGCTAATATTTATGTCCAAGTATATGGTCTTCGAGAAACATTTTCTCAATAACTGTACATTAATTACATATCATTTCTCTTGATTTAGTTTTTTTACTTATTTTAAAGTGTTACGATATATACTTCAAAGTGTTTTATAAAATAATATTTATAAGGTTTTAAACCGCGTATAAATATTATACAAGTAATGCTAAAATATTTCCTAAAGTTTTTATAGTCCAAACGAACCAACACTATTCATGTCAGGAAAATAAAGTTAACTAGCTCTTATAATTTCTAGTTCAATATTTATACACTTCTAGTTCTCGAAAACTTGATGTATATAGTAAAACATCATTCCGAACAAGTTTGTAGTTTTACACTTTAGCCGAATCGGACCTGAAAGCCCTCAAAAACACCGATTTCAAAGTTCACAGTTTCTCGCAGTTTTTCACAGCTTTATAAAAGCTGAGAAAATAATATATAGTTTTGAAATCTTTAAAAATTTATAACTTTCTCGTTTTAAATCCGTTTTTTGAGTTTTTTATATATTCAGAATCGTGTCGAGATGATCTATCATAATCTTATGTTTATAAACTGTATAAAAATCTGAGCAGAAACAGTAGGTATAAACTGTTTTATATAAAAACATTTTTATATATAATTAATTACCGAAATCTCGTAAAATTCATATCTATTTCGTTATACATCGTTTTTCGGTTACCCTTATAATGCACGGAGTCATCTTGAAAAGTACTATTTTAATATTAGGTCTAAACTTTGCATAAAAATTCGTGTCTTTACAGAATATACATTCTGTCCCAAAAATAAATTTATAAAACTTGTTTTTATAAATTTTTCCATGATATAAATATTACAAGTCTTCTAAAATAACTAATACAACATCATTTGTATATTTTAATCCTATTTTCATTCCATTTTATTTTATGTAACATTATTTTGTCCAAATAAAATATCTAGATAATTATTTATTATAAAACTATATAAATAAATTTATAACAATTAATTATATAAATTACCCAACACTTGTAATATACCATATAAAATATGTTCTTACATTCTAACATATTTTAAACATCTTTTCACCATGAATATGTATTTTCTTGATTATGTATAAACTTGTTTTATTTTATAAACTTTATAAAATAATAACTAGATGGTGATTTAACAAGATAATAAATATGTAAGTAAATGAATGAAATAATTATAAAAGTGTAGAGATGAGATATAGACCTTGTATAATTGAAAGTAGAAGATGAACACAAATCAAATCCTAACTTCAACCCAAAATCCTTATAAAAAACCAAACCCTAACTTGTTATTCTTGAAAAACCCCTTTGGGTTTATAATTGTATCTTTGCTTGTAAAAACACTAGAAACACTTCAGATAAAACCTCTTAATCCCTTGTATGCTTGAAATAATGTAGAAATGAAAACTATAAAAACTTTTCTAAATAAATTTTGAGCCGTAGGTTTTTATGAATGAAAAGGGAGATTTATTGAATTTTTGTAAGTGTGGGAAATGAGAAGTAAGAGCTAGTTGTTGTTCCTTTTATACACAAAATATCTAGGAAACCATTTAACATCTAATTCATGATAATTAGGAAAAGGGGAGTGGGCTTTGTAAGAAAAGTATGGAGGATTTCTTGTGTAAGAACTTATGTAAGAGGAGTAGGAAAATAATTCAACTAGTTGGTAGTTTATACTACTTAATGCATTATTTGGTATTTGATTTTGTGTATATACTTGTAAGATGGTATTGATTTGATGTGTATGTATATACATAGGGGCGGCATTGGTGGAGTTTATGTGTATGAATTATATAATTTTTAGGCATTGGGTATAATTGTGGGTATTTGATTAAATGTAGAAAGGTAGAATGGTTTACATGCATGCAAAAAGGTTTCAAAGTGTGAAAAGTAAACGTTTTACGTAACGTATAAAAATAAAATATGAAAAATTATAAATTATTTTCATAAAAATAATATAACACTTGTTTGACGTAAAATTTTATTTGTTTGATGTCGGTTTACGTTGATTGTTGATGTTTAGTTTACGTGATTTAACTAAACGGTTGAAATTAAAAGTAAACGTGTAAAAGTTTAAAATAAATAGTTGAATATTTATTGTCGTAAAAGGGCCTGAAATTATGGATTGTTATAGTCTCCCCGTGTTAAAAGAATTTCGTCCTGAAATTCAGTTTGAGTTGCCTTCCGGAGTGGTGTTGGTGAAGTGGGGTGGATACTTATCTTAATCCTTCTAATATGCGCTAATCAATCTTTGTTATCTTAATGCTTTTAACTCCTTGTTTATACCATGAAGACTTTTATGATTTGGTGCGAGATGATGTCGACTTCATATAAAAAGGTGGCGTAAAGGTCTACCTAGTTGCTATGGTTACTAATTCTGTTTCCCGAAGTAAACACGTTTTATGAATACGTACACAAAGTTTTGCTTTTCAAGGATATAAGTAGAAAATAGATTCTTGACAAAAGTTTTATGGTGACTACTCTCAGCATGGCATGGTCCTTCCTGAATTATACATAGGTGATCAGGCTATGTATATTTGAGGGCTAACGATGCGATGCTCATTTTTGTCAAAATAGTGCAAAATAATAGTTTATATGATGAAAGCAATGTAGTTTATTATTTTGTGAATCAATAACGAGATAGTTTATAAGGTGATGGTAAAATGATTGTAAGGTAGTTTGCAAAATGTTAGTGAAATAATTTTCCAACGTTAGAAAAATGGTTTATCATGTGATAATGAAATGTTTTATAAAGTTATAATGCTCAAGGGAGTGGTTTGCATAAATAAATGGAAAATTAAAGTAAAATTGCCGAAATTTTCATAACCCCTTAATTTGATAGATAATTGATTTCATTGTTTTCCCACCAAAAGACTACATGGTTTCTTAACACTAACAATCTCCAATACTAGTCAATACATAGATCGTGAAGCAGCATATCTATGAGCGATATCCACTCTGACTGGTCATGAAATCCTTGAGTTTCTTGAAGTCCTCTCGGTCCTGACAGTGGGACTCCTGAACCGAAGCCAACTGACGCTCAATCTTGATACGAGTCTGTCTCCCATCCCTCATACGGTTACAAAGAACCCTCGGACTGCCCTATCGTCCTAATCTTAGCACACAGAGTAGCCATGTTGGATCGTTTACTGAATAGATCTTAACCTTTAGCTTGCAAAGGGCTTATTCCTTTAAATAATTCTAAAGCAACAATAATGAAACTCTGATTTGAACACTATTGATTATGCGGAAAAAACTTTATCCAATAATGCTAGAAGAACATATTAAGGAATCACAAAAGAACTTTATATTATAACTTGAATCTGCCTAGGTTACAGATTACAAAACTATGATTGTAATCGACCCCCTCTCCATTTCCCCTTCTTCCTCTCCTCTCTACCTCCCCTCTCTTCCTCCTCTATCCTCTCCTCTTCCCTCCCACCCCTCTACCCTCCACCCTCCCCCTTCCTCTCTCCTCCCCCCTCTTCTCCCTCCTCTCTCTCTCTCCTCCCTCCCCTCCCTAACTTCCCCCTCCCTCCTCTCCCTCCTCTTCCTTCTTCTCTCTCCCCCCTCCTCCCTCTCTCTACTCCCCCTCCCTCTCCTCCCCATCTACTCTCCCCTCCCCTTCCCTTCCCTCACACCCCTCTCTCCTTACTCCCTTTTCTCCCTCTCCTCCTTCTCTTCTCCTTCTCTCCTTCTCTCTCTCCCCCCCCTCCTTCCTCTTCTAACCCTTCCCCCTCCCCCTCTCTCCTCACCCCTCCCTCCTCTCCTCTACCTTCCCCTCCCTCTTACCTCTTCCCTTCCTCCCACCCCCCCCCTCCTCTCTTTTCTCCTCCTCTCTCCCTCCTCCTACTGATCCTGTTTGAGAACTATCTTTTAACTAACTATGCCTAGGGCTCTCTTTTATAGTCTAGAAGGAAGCCCTACTGGGCTTTACAAAACGCGTACAATGATCATGCATATCCTTCCTAAGATATATCAATGCATATATCATAACGGTACTAAACTATTTTATACTACTAGGTACTAACTATCTGATCAGTACTAACATTTTTTACTGTCAGTACAAATTACAACTAGCGGTACTAACTAATATAACTAACAGTACTAAGTCAGGAATGCATGATTCCTAATAATCCTCCCCTAAACATGATTGTTGAACTTGTTTAACTTCATGTTTCTTTAGTGTAAATATCTTGTAGACCAGGAGGATGTATCTAAACACTTCTATTCTTCAAATCTCCATTTTGATGAACTTGATCAGTATCAACTCTACAACCTTGATTTTCTTTAAGCTTCCCTTCTTTATCAGCAACACAGCAAATCCAACTAAGTTGGAGAAAGCTTCTAGTTCAAAAGGTGAATCCCTAGGATACCATAACCCGAGTTTGGGTTGATGTTTGAGGTACCTAAAAATTATTTTTACTACATTTAAGTGTGAAGCTTTTAGAGTGACTTGAAACCTAGCACAGGCACAAACAACAAACATGATGTCTGGCCTTGATGCAGTCAAATACATCAGGGAACCAATCATGGATCTGTAGACATGCACATCTACATCCACACCATCTTCATCTTGGACAAGGGGTTTGTTAGACTCAATAGGAGTAGTAGCTGTTCTGATAGAACAAAAATCAAACTTCTTAAGAATGCCAGCTACATACTTGTCCAAACTAATAAAGATTCCATCAGGTTGTTGCTGCACCTGTAGTCCCAAAAATAATGTGAGTTCACCTATGGAGCTCATTTGGAATCGTTTGTGCATACAGTCTTCAAACTCAGTACACATAGACTACCATGTAGAGCCAAAAATGATGTCATCCACATACACTTGGACTAACATAATGTCACTCTTGTTCTTCATGATAAACAAAGTTTTGTCTATGGTACCTCTCCTGAAACCATTTTCTAGCAAGAAAGTAGAGAGTGTCTTATACCAAGCTCTAGGAGCTTGATATAGACCATAAAGAGCTTTGATCACCTTATACACTTTGTTTGGATAAGCATGATCAAAAAAGCCTGGAGGTTGTTGAACATATACCTCCTCTCCAATAGTGCCGTAGAGAAATGCACTTTTAACATCTGTTTGGTAGACAGTGAATCCCATGTATGACGCAAAGGCTAAAAATAACCTAATTGCCTCTATCATGGCAACTGGTGCAAAAACCTCATCATAATCTATACCTTCCTCCTGTCTAAACCCTTGTGC
The DNA here is from genome assembly GCA_026074375.1 of Tanacetum coccineum. Lineage (NCBI taxonomy): Eukaryota > Viridiplantae > Streptophyta > Magnoliopsida > Asterales > Asteraceae > Tanacetum > Tanacetum coccineum. The sequence goes on from BQNB010017529.1 coordinate 38,370, forward strand.
TACAAGCCTTGCTTTGTTTTTCACAACAATACTTCTCTCATCTCTCTTATTCCTGAAGACCCACTTTGTGCCAATTACCTTTTTCCCATATGGCAAATCAACAAGTACCCAAACCTTCTGTAATTTGAACTGTAGCAATTCCTCTTGCATTGCTTCTACCCAGCTTTCATCTTGTAAGGCTTGTGATATGTTCTTGGGTTCTTCTTGGGAGAGAAAACATGCGAACAGACAGTTCTGATGGTCTTTATGATTTGTTCTGTTCTGATTATAGATGTAGCTTACCAAAGCTTGTTGTACTGAAGAAGCCTTTTGGATCTTTCCTCTTGTTTGAACTGCTGATTTAGGATCTCCTAGAATTTGACCTTTAGGGTGATCCTTGTGAACTCTGAGTGTGGGAATAGGACTAACATCAATGGTGTTATCCATATTGTTGAAATCAGCCTCTGCACCCACATCATCATCATCATAAGCTCCACTGAATATGCCATCATTTGGAAATGCATTTGAAACATCTTCTAAGTCAGGCATATTTGGATCAGTGGGTAGATCAGCATTAGGGAGAGTAGATGCATCAATAGGTATTTGTCCTCCAAGATAGACAAACAAAAGATGATCACATCACCACATTAGCACCTGTGGGAAGGACTAGCATCACTAACATATAGGTGTGTTGGCAGTAGTAGACAGATGGCCTACCATATAAGTTTGTTAATGACAAGGTAGCCTGAGCTGCCCTCTTTGTAGATGCACTTTTCCTCTTATCTTCTTCAAAGGCTTTCCTTGTAGCATCATCCACAACTTGAGCAGCCATTTCTTGAGCCACCATCCTCTCAAGATCATCTTTCAAGGCTTGTTCAGCTGCAATATCTTCTGAATCCAGTTCACCCTTGTCATTAGGAGCATTTTCAGAAGATTTTTCTTGTGCATCTTGAATAACATCTTCTACTGGAATCCTTGGCCTATGAGGATGTAATGGAAGCAGTATGTACTCCTGAGTAGGTTCTTTATCTTTTCCTGATGAACCTGCAACATAAGATTCTTGTGTACCTGCATCCACAGTTATTTGATTTTCTACACTAACAGGGATATAGTTCATTGTGTTGGTTAGAAAATCAATCAAACACCTCATCAGACAACTACTTCCTGCCACATTAGGTTGATATTCAAGAAAATCAATGTGCAAGTTCTCTTCTACTCTTTTGGTTCGTTTGTTGTATACTCTAAAAGCCTTACTAGTAGTAGAGTATCCAAGCAAATAGCCTTCATCTGATTTCCCATCAAATTTTCCCAAGGGATCTAAGGTGTTCAAAATGGTCAAGGGGCACCCAAAAGGTCTCATAAAACTAATACTAGGTGGTTTACCTATTAATAGTTCATAAGGTGTCTTATTTTGAGGTTTTGTCACTAATACCCTATTTAGTACATAGCAAGCAGTGTTTACTGCCTCTGCCCAAAATGGGATAGGTAAAAGTGAGTCTGCTAGCATAGTTCAAGCTGCCTCAATAAGGGTCTTATTTTTCCTTTCTGCAACACTATTTTGCTGTGGAGTTATAGCCACACTAAACTCCCTTTTTATCCTTTTCTTAGCACAGAATTCATTCATAGCATAGTTCTTAAACTCTGTCCCATGATCACATCTAATGATTTTAACTTTGTGGCTCAATTGGTTTTCTAATCCTATGATAAATTTACAAAGGATTTCAGCTATTTCATCCTTAGTATCTAAGAAAAATACCTAACTAAATCTGCTAAAATCATCAGTCACAACCAAACAATACTTCTTCTTATTAATACTTTCTACTGAGACAGGTCCAAACAAATCCATATGAAGTAATTCTAAGGGCTTTCTGATGGTTCTATCTAACTTGGCCTTACAAGAGGCCTTATGTTGCTTACCCTTCTTGCATGCAACACAAGTATGGTCATTTACAAAAACTTTGGAAGGTAGACCTCTAACTAGGTGTCCCTTAACAAGTTTGTTTATATTTTTGAAATTCATATGACCTAATCTCCTGTGCCATAATTTAGACTCATCTGATGTTGCATTTGCATATAAACAAGTTATACCTCCAGAAGGAACAATGTTCTTCAAATCCAAGCTGTACACATCATTCTGTCTAGGAGCTCTAAGTACAACTTGACTTTCATCAAGAAGCTTAAAGCTAGGAGACAGGATGAGGCATTCAGTGTCAGTAAAGGGGACACTATTTTTCTTGTCACATATTTGTGAGACAGAGAAAAGGTTAAACTTAAGTTCATCTACAAAATAGACATCATCAAAGTCTAAATAAGTAGTTTTGATTTTACCTCCTTTGGGATCACTTCCAAAAGCCATAAAGCCTCAATTATAATCTTCATAGTCTGAAAGATAAGCTTTGTTTCCAATCATATGGCTATAGCAACCACTATCCACCACTGCATGATCCTGTAAACAGATCTCTGGATTGCCCTGCACAAAAAGTAAGAGAAATCAGTATCTCTTAGGGACCCAAGTCACCACAGACTTGGATATCCCTTTTGGATCAACATACTCAAAGAAATCCTTTGGTCAACATATTCAACATTCTAAGGCATGAATGACCACTGTCATTTGGACACATGACCAAGTATATGTCCACATATAGAAGGCCCTCCAAACCCACCTGACATTTACGGATTAGTATCCACTCGTAAACCCTTACAAGTATTAACTACTGCTCAATGATCCATAGCCAGTAGTCTTTTTTGAACTCAAAAGTTTTAACTATCTTTTTTAAGTCTTTGGTCTAAAGACATGGTTTTGTGTATGTAAGACTTCGATATATAGGTCTGAATATGATGCCTCTTGGGTCTTACATGTCTAATCTTGGGTAAATTGGTCTAAATACACACTAGTTTGTGCTATTATTTGGAGCAAATAGTCTAACAGTACTAACAAGGCTATTAGCATACTAACTGGCCTTAGCAGTACTTAACTGGCCTAACAGTAACTCAACAATGGCCTTACATTACAACTTTTGTGAACTGCTCCATTTTTTCTCATTTTGCTTTAACAAGGAAGTAAATCAAACCTGTTCTTTTGTTATGAACTTCCTATGGGCAAAACAAAAGCTATCCCTAAAATACAGGGTATTTTGCAAATTTTGATGATTAACCCTTTTAGCCGTAAGACCCATACTGTTTGACACACCCTTGGACCATATTGACACACATTTTTCAAGCTTAGGTTCTAGGGCTTCCTATTTGATCATAAAAGACCAATCTTGTTGAATCATCATGTCAGTGCTCTTACAGACAAAGCAAGCTATTATTTTCTTAAATCCTAATCTCCTGGCTTTCTAGAAGTGTTGACCAATTTGATCATTAGTCTTAATAGGATTAACTGTTTGCACTTCAGCAGCTCTTCACTCATACATACGGAGTTCCAACCCTCGAATGAAACTTTATCTCTGACTAACATGATTCATAACTGTCTTAAGGATTTTGGAGTATTTGCTTCATTGTTTTACCTACGGTCCTCACTAGTTATATAAGATTTAGTTGGTATTTGAGACTCATATTTTTCTTTCTTCCTAAATGAACAAGTTCATCTAAACCGCAGCAATGATATGTCAGCGTCTTAGGTAGAAAGTTCGCATTATAAGGAAGGAGGAACACATGATAACCCATCTGCGATTTGGAAACAATCATTTAGCTGTGATATCTGCTTCAACACATGATCTAAACCTAAAAAAGCACTCAAACTTTAATCTCACTATCAGTTTAGAATTGTTATCTCATGTTCAATTCAATTAGTCTGCACATAATCCTTAAACCAGATTTTATCTCTAGCCAACTCATTATGTACTATTGAGATAATTCATCAGATCTTGATGATTCAATCCATTTTTCTATTCTTTAATTTAACAAATCTCTTCCTAACAACTTTTCTCATAATTCCAGTTAAAGTTGTTAATTTTTATTTCTCGCATTTTTAAGCTCATAGTTTTGTATCTCTTATTTTTCACGTCCAACCAGTTCAAAATCTTTTCATGTACCATATCCTGGAGATTACTAGTGACTCTACAGCTAACTCATACACCTTTGAATTTCTAGTCTTGCATCTGCTATGTTTTTCTCTTCAACTAACAAAAATCTTTGAAGAGTTTTAAAAGAATTACAAGACATGATATGTTTTATGTAACACAATTTGTACCTCTTTGTCAGATAGAAAACATTGATAGCTTGAAGAAGAACATGCCATTAAAGCAAGTTGACATGCGTTCTACAATCAAAATCCATTACCTAGTCTATCCTCCTAGAACATCTTAGACCCAACTAGTGCTAAGTGATGAAGTTATTCAGTTTGTTGGTGCATTGACTCCTGCCATTGTCACCACGAAGTATCTTTCCACATATTGATTCCTTCCAGATCTACAGTCCCTAGCAAAATGCCCTTTTCTGTGACAGTTGTAGCACTCAATTATTATTAACACAGGAAACAAAGTCATTTTTCTTTGAAATCCTTGTTACCTTCCGAGTACTTCCATGAATGAATTTTCTCAACTCTGACAGTCAAATTAGCCACTCTGCCATCTAAGAGCTCAATTCATCAAGTCATCTTTACATGCAATCTGCTGAAAACATCATTTTCAAGTGATGACTGGTTGTTGTTGTGCAAAAAAAGAGCATGCTACAATCATGAGCACATGGGGATAAGATGAGATACCTTGACTAATTCCACCACATACTAAAACACCAAAACCCCCCCCCACTCCACTACTGGCAGTAAGTAACAATTCCTTAGTACCGCTAGTGTTCTTAAGAAGAAATGCCAGTTCTAAGAAGTAAGAAGTGGAAACTAGAGACCTTTTCAACTCAATCTTGTAGACCCTAAGGTGTTACGTAGAGGTCATCCAATATCAATCTCCATCAATGTCTGGCTTATTTCTCTATGATTAAGCAATTTGATTCCATGAAAGGAGGCGGAAGACTTCTTAGAAACTTCTGGTTGATATCTCTTTAATATTGAGAGCACCATGAACCTCAATTAACTTATGAGTTTATTTAGAACCTATCATACGCCTTGTACAACTTCATTGATGCAGTAGAAAAAATATTCCGTAAACTGATTGTTTTAGAAGCATTTTTTCTGCATCTCTTGATTCAATTCAATTCACCTCCAAACACATCGCATTTGTATGCGTTCCCTGAGTGATTTAGCATCTATAACATGTGGAAACTTTAGAAGGTATATCATCATGGTCTTGCGAAAAAGCAGAGCTGCTCTTACTCTTTCGCTATATCCTTTTAGGCACCAGTTGTTTAGCAGTCTTAGGAGCAGGAGGAGCAATGTATTCTTCATTGGTGCAGGCTACTTCTTCTCAGATGCTCCTATCACTTTAATAACAAATAACTATCCCATAGGTTATGGTTGGATGACAATATATATTGTCGCATCAATCATTTGCTCCTAAATATCATATTACTCACTTCCTGATGAAGGGATTTTTCAATTGCTGATTGATAGTGGGATGGAGGAATGTTACTTTTCTGCATCTTTACAATTGAGTTCTTTCTTATTCAGATTTCCACACAGCTAGCTCTGATAGCACGTTGTTGGATCATTTACTGAATAGATCTTAACCTTGTAGCATTATAAAAGGGTTTGAATCCTTTAAGATAATTCTAAAAGCACACATAATAAATCACTGAGTTGAACACTCATTGATTAATGCGGAAACATCAATAATGCTAAAAGCGCAATATTAGAATCAACAAAAGAGCTTTCATATTATCACTTGATCAGCTAGGTGATAGATACAAAGACAATATTGCTAATCGATCTCTTATTGATCTATGTAGAACAATATCTACTAATCATGCCTAAAGTGTTCCTTTTATAGACTAAGGAAACCCTAACGGAGACTTTTAACAAAGACAGCATATAAAGATCATGCATCATCCTTTCCTAAGATGATCTCATGCATATCTCATGAAATGGGCTGAATAAACTATTTATACTACCGGTACTAATATCTGACCATTACTAACAATTTGTACTGTCAAAACAAATTTCAACTAACGGTTACTGACACTAATATAACTAACGAAGGTACTAAGGTCAAAATTGCATAATTCCTTAACAGAAGTTACATATTGAGAGAATATCCATGGCCTGAGAATAACGGGGTTAACCACAGTGTACAATGGGTCGATAATGAGACTCTGTAGTCGTGTATCCACTGTTATATAGAGTATTAGATAAATGGATTTCTGCCATATGGTAGTTCTCTTTAATTAGTCTCTGCAATGTTTTCGTATATATTATCACAGAGTAATTTACAATTGGATTGGATTTAACGTAGTCATTAAACCTAGACTCTCACCAACTATTTATGTTGACGTTTTTAAGCATCATTTTCAGGTGAGTATCGTGATGATAAGAAGGATGTTAGGAAGAGTGGCTAGAGAGACATAGGCATTGCTTGTGGAGTTGTCTTTTCTAGTCTTTTCATTTATGACATTTTTTTTGCTTGATACTTGTTTGTTAGAGATTGTTAGTTTTCGGATTATGTTGTTTCGTGTACGACATTACTTTAGTAATGCAAGACTCCTTTATCTTGTGTTGGGTATTGTTATGACACATAGTGTTCATTTGATCATCTCCTTTATTTAGATTTCTCTATAGTAGACACCATTGTGTTGTGATGATATCCATGATGTTACGCCTCATGTTTCCGCCTAGGCGGGGTGTGACATTTAGGCATATAATTAGGCATGTTTTTTAGTCATCTCAATCATTTCTCATTAAACAAAACCAATTAAGGGGCCTCATTTGCTTAGCCGAACAGGGCATCCAAAATCCATAGGACGACCCTGCCTACCAAAGACGTGTCAGACATAGGACCTATGAGGCCAACACTTCAGCCGCACCCGTTAACGAGGACCAGCCCGATCCCTGATCTCTATCCATTACACTTTTTGACTTCCATCTTTGTACATTTATTTTATTCATGTCATGATGTATCTAAACTTAAAACATGTTATCTTTTGATGTATATTATGATATGCTGATTTTGGTTTGTTTGTGTATGATAGAA
>BQNB010017529.1:46396-66396 GCA_026074375.1 Tanacetum coccineum
TATTTATAAGAGAATAGTAGCCGTTGGAATTTAAAATTTAAAAATATAAATACTGAATTTAAAATAACGATACTTAATTAAAACATTACATTTAAAAGTAGCCGTTGAAATTTAAAACATTACATTTAAAACAACAAAATTAAAATAGTTCATAGATTATTAATCTGACTCATATTTTGAATCATATTTCACCCCAAATTCCAAGTAATATTCCTCATCATCAACTTGTTTTTGCCTAATTTTCTCCTCCTGTTCTTTTTCGTCTCTTGCTTCTTCTTCTAATATTTCTCTTAAGGCTTCTTCGTCTAGATGTAGTTGATGTAGCTGTTTCTCACTAAGATATACATCAGATATCTCATGGGTTTGGGATGACGAACCACCTATATGGGTTTGTGAGCGGTAGTTGTATTTTTCCCATAGCCAAACTAATTTAGCATTCATTTGTTTTTCTATTTTTGCCGCCTTTCCAAATAAAGAATTATGCATCTCGTAATCTTTATTAGATCCTTCTTTCAAAAAAGTGTCAATCAAAGCGCGAGTCTCTTGTGGAATGTGGTTGCATTCCTCGTATGCTTTTCGCATATCATCTTTAGCTCCGCATGCATTATCATATTCGACGGCTAAATTCATAATCGCTAGCTGACGAGCTTTATCCTCCTCAATTTGTTTTTCAACCATAGCTTTGATTTCATCATAGGTGTGTGGAACCGAACACGCCATTAAAAATACAATACTGAATGTGAGAGTTTTGTTTAAAAATATATGAGTTGTGTATGAAAATGAGTTAAATGTTGGGTATTTATAGGTAAAAAGGGTGATTTAAAAAAAATTAAACCAAACGGATATAAAAATAAAATGTGGCCCCACCATGTGTTCGTGGACTGTTTGCCTTTCTGATGGAAGTTATATCATTGTGATGCTGCCTATTAAATGTTTGATGTGTGTAACCGACACAACAAGGAAGGACCTAATTATGTTTGGGCGATCTTGCTTTTTTGGGAAACAATAAGGATCTAATATGTACTTTACCCAAATAATTCGGTTATTCTATTGTGTATTTAAACTACTTTCCATCTAATATCTATATGCTTCCTTCACGTTAAAACTTAAATAATTAATTTTTCTGAAAAAAATAATCAAATATGTCTTCATCAGGTATTCATCAATTTTCAATTTTTTAGAATAATCACATTTTTTAATTCTTTTATTGATAAAATATATTCTTATTTTTTTAGGAAAACGTCAAAAAGATTCTTCGTCGTAAAAAAGAAACGATAAATCACAAACATCGTTGCAGATTGAAGATTTATCAACACACCAGGATCAAAATCTGCAAGGTCAGGCAATACAGTTGATTTTAGAAGATATTCAACATGATTGTGATATTGCTACTGCTCTTCAGGCTCAAGTTGATGAATTGATGAAGTCAATTGATATAAAATATAAATTTCTTGAAAAGTTTGTTAAAAATAAATAGATAACTATTTTTTTATGTAAGTTAATGCTTGTTATTTTAAATAAATTTTTGTATATATTAGTTTATGATTTTAGTTTTGTTTATTTTTTTACTATCGTGCAGAAAAACGTGAAGCATATGAATTTATAGATTCATTAATGGATGAGATAATGAAAGATTGCAAGATGGCTAGGAAACTTCAAGAGGAAGTGAAAGAACTTTTGAAGTCAGTAGACAGAAAAGAATATTTAATCGAACAAATCAAAAATTATTATAAATGATTATGTATTATTTATTACATTGGTTTATGTAATTCTAATTATTTCTTATTGTTTCATTGTTAAATTGTTAAAGTTATATATGTTCTGGTTTCTTTTTTATACATGTTGCCTTCTAAAAAAAAGTTTTGCGTAGGTTTATATGTGTATGTTGTTTAACGAATCTTGGATTTTATTTATGAAACAAAAGTTACGTAAATTCAATTTGTTATTCTTTAGAATAATATGACATAGTTGGAATAATATCATATCGATTTGTTGAAATATGGTATATATCTGCATATACACATATAGATTATTCTTATTAGTAAATTATCTGAAAAAGAAAATTAAATTAAATTTATCCAGCATATGTATAAATTATTCGTAAATATATGTATAAAATATAAATTATTCGTAAATACAGTGTTGATACAAATATTTTGTTATCATATTAGGTGGCGTATCATATAAGAAAAAGGGCTTCAGTTTCAAAGTTTTTAATCAGGGACGATTTTTTGCAAAATAGTTTGATTTTGGGACTATTTATGCACTTTCAAACTATTAGGGACGAAACATGCAATTTTGCTAAACCTTAAGGATGATTTTTGCAATTTACTCTTATTCTTATTAGTAAGTTATCCGAAAAAGAAAATTAAATTAAATTTATCCAGCATATGTATAAATTATTCGTAATATATGTATAAAATATAAATTATTCGTAAATACATTGTTATCATAGTAAAGCCTGAACGAAAATTTGATACAGATGGGGTGTACACTTCAAATGTTGTGTACCGTGAAGATTTAAATGATGTATAAGTTATTTTTGTTTTTTTATTGGTTAATATATTAAATATCATAGTATGTTATATATTGTATTGCTGTTGGTATTCTCCATCATATAATTGACTATCAATTTTAGTATCCATTTTAATGTTTGTATAAGTTATAATCTGAACATTTTGTGGTAAAGGGTATTCGTATAATTTATTTGTTACAATATGTATGGTCATATAAAATAAAAAAAGGATATGATTTTTTTTAATATAGGGTTATATTCGTCTTTTTTCTTCTACCCCACTAATAGGTAGGTTTTTTAAGCCCACTAATATGTGGGTTAACTAACTGGCCACTATTATATAATGTAGTTAATCGTTTATTGTTTATTATGGAGTATATCTTTTGATATATTTATCTTATCAACACTATAATATTAAGTTGATTAATTCATCTTCATGTATTCGTCAACATTTTTTGGTTCTGATAACGAAGATTGTTTGGGAGTGATTAAAAATATGGCTCGTTGTTGTTTTGCTGACAATGATATGCATGATAGCAATGAGATATCTGCAAATACAGATGAAGATGGTGATGTTGTGTGTGTTGATGGTAGCTATAAGAGTATATCACCAACTGATAAATTAGTAGTGTTTGATGGAAGTCAATCATTAGTAATTGATAATTACGTATGTTCAAGTGATGTATGTAATAATTTGTTACGAAATGATATTTCATCAAATTCCAAATCGATATTTTTGTATTTCATTTTAAATACTTTTATTACTAAGCATGTTGTATATACAGTTAATAATTACAAGCCTGGTGTTTTAGAACAAACTAATGTTGTAGAGCATGGTGATGAAGATTACATATTACCAATGATGCATGTGGTGAATATGTATGAAACACTGGTTATTGAAGTAGATAGTAGAATACATTCATCATTCTCTGATATGCGTGGAGATAGTATTAGATTGCCACTTGAATCTACTGGGGTGGGGGGGGAGGGGGGGGGGGGCTATTCAAGGAATTTCTTAAAAGGTTTCCTAAAGATGGTGCTTACAGATTCCGAAGACGCAAATTAATTAGATTTTATAGGGGAATGTAGAAATTTCCTGAATTATTTGAACATCATACAGGTAACCGTGAAAGATTTAATGTAACATGTGGTTTGGAGATTACAGAGAAGCCAGTTGTTAAATGTAAAAATGATGCATTGTGGTTTCGGAGGTTGACTGATAGAAGTAATGTGGTGGTATATCCTACTGACTACAAGTTTTATTCTCCAAGGCGTAAGGGTAAGCGTGATAGGATGAGTAATGGTTCAGATTACTTTCAATCTGTTAAGAATTATCCAATATCTGGTAAACTCATTAAAAATGCCAGTGTAGCATCTCATTTCCAAGATCGACCAGTTAGTGTCAATGAAGGCCAAATTGATGTAATTAGAACCAGAGTCAGCAGGTTCTGTGATAGATGTGGATATCCATATGTTAGACCGTCTTCAAAATTCTGCGTGCAATGTGGTGCAAAGAGGGTGGAAATATGAATACGATTTAAAGCCGCATGAAATATTGATTAAGTATTATTATTTTGATGTATTGTTTATTTTGTCATGTGTTATTAGTAAGATATTTAATCTATATTAATTTAATTTTATATTTTATGAGTTTACAAAAGTTTGTCAGGATTTTATAGGATATTTAAATATTAGGATATCTTGATAAGCCTTTTAAATTATGTACAATTGTTTCTAAACTTTAAATGGCCTGTGGGCATGTTATGGGATATGTTAACACAAATATATAAGTAGTTGGTAGTTTCTGCTATAATATTAGATATCGGATATTCATGTGTTTGTTATGTTGAACTTCGGTATTAGTAATCGTTACGTCTGTTACATGTTGTAGTTATTTATTGATCTATCTCATAGTAGTTGTTTGTATTTTCCATTTAGGTTAAACATACAATCATATGATTCAAATAAATTCAGCGAATACTAAGTTTCTAATGGAATATGAAATAGAATGGGATAAGTCTATCATGGTCCATAATAAGATGAAGGATGCTGTTGTATTGATAGATAGAATGGATCCTATATTAAAATATAGATAAGTAATTAGTATGTTTAGGGCCGTCTTATTGATTTCGGTGGCCCTGTGCCATTACTATACGGAGGCCCCACCAAAAACAAAAAATAAACGTATAAACAAATAATACTCCTACTTTCATACAAATTACTACATTGTAATCGGATATTGACAAAATAATGTAAACATATATAAAAGAAATTTTCAACTTTTGGTGGCCCCTCTTTGGTGGTGGCCCTGTGCGAACGCACCTGTCGCACTCCCCAATATCTGGCCTGTATATTAAAATCGTATTGTATTATTTTTGTGGTAGATTGCATATGTAATTTATTTTTTTCAAGTATATTTTATGTTTTTTTTAAATACTATTTTTTTGGAACAATAAAGGGCTAATATTGTCGGATTCTTTTGTATTTGATATAATTATTTATATATTTGTTAAACATATCATTTGTATATTATTAATTTACTATAATTTTGATATTTTAGTTGCTGACTTAATATTGGCAGAAACATAGATAATAGGTCAAAATGTCAGCCCAAGCCATTAAATATGATAAGTAACCCATATCACTCATCGTTTGTGCTATAGTAGTGGGTAGTTGAAATCGTGTTTTTATCCTAAATTGGTGGTAGTTGGGTTGGGATACTTATAATATATTGGAAAAGGTAAATCACATAATTATCTTTATCTTTTTTATGATCAAAAAACTAAAGTCTCTCATGGAGGAAGTATTTTCTTATGAACATATTGTAATATTTATATATTTCTGTTTCAAATTTTATATGTGGATAAGGATCCTCTCATGTTCATTTGAACATGAGAGGTAATGTTTTGTAATCAAATGTACAATCTTACAATCAGATAAACATTACCCCTCATGTTCATTTGAACATGAGAGGATTTTTTTTTCCTTTATATGTATAGTGTTCTATATTGATGATTTGTTCTTACAGAATTCTAAGTTATATACCGATTGTTCGTTGGAAATGAATGTTGATGAAGCAATGGTAACATTTCAAAAAAATTACAAACTTTATTTTATTTAAAGTGCATTATGATTTGGTATTTTGGTCAATGCAGAAATTAGAAGTTGCTCATAATTATTCGGATAAGAAGATAGTCGTGAAACTTTAAGTATAAGAAGATGCATCTTATTATAAACGTTAATTAATATTGCGCTACTTATTTTGTTGTTTTTTTGTTACTGTAGGAATTATCAGTTGATTCTGTTTCCAATGAAAACATGGTTAACAATAAGGAGGTAAATGATACTGTTTTCAGATGACTATAATATATCATATTTAAAATCTTTACCAAGTAAGAATTTTCACTTTTGTAATTTGGAATTGGTAAATATTTCAGGTTTGTAAAAAAGAGAGAATTATACGAAGAGCCTTGAATACAATTTCGTCCTGTCAATCTAAATTAATTGACATAGAAAGTTCAGATGATGAGGTATAAAATTGTCTTAATATATAATATATAATTCATAGTTATATGATTTTCTATATTGTTGTGTTCATAGTTTTAATATGTTTATGTTAATTTTTTTATCTTGTTTGGTATTTATATTGTTACAGGATTTAAGTGCTCGTGTACGTGTTGAAACAATTGAAGGTGAAACTTCAATCTTAACTCCAGCAGGGCATGCATATAATTGGAATAGAATGGTTAGTCGAAATGTTGATCATCTGTATAATATTAGTAAATTGGCAAGAGAAGTAAAAGAATTTGATTTAGATCTGGCGGAAAGAGTAATGGAGGTGGTTCGAGAGGATATGTGCAATATTGTATCTTGGATGCACTTTGCTGAAGGATATTTTAACAAGTAACTAGACGTGAATCGAATTTGAAATGGATGGAAATAGTTTGTTATATGTTATTTTGCAATTGAATTTATATTTCAGTATATTTATGCTAAAGTATTGTTTGGTTTTTCATGTATTGCTAATATGGATATTTAATATTTATGATGTATATGAATCTGTTTTTAAAATTAAGTTATTGTAAATTTGCTGAAATTTAGTCAACCGCTTGATGGAACATGGAAATAAGAATACAATGAAGAATATTTCATTTAGGTTTTCGAGTAATATTAGTACATCAGAAGGAACTATTTTTTAATTGGTGATTAGATAATTAGTTAATTTTTAATAATTAAGAATTTGTTATTTCAAGTTATCATATGAGAGTCGAAGCAAATCCTATTAAAAATATAAATAGCAGTACGTGCTTCAATGTTCTGAGTTATTATTATTATTATTATTATTATTTTAATATAAATTAGTTTATTAAGAAACTCAAGGGATTTACAAAAAATTAGATGGGAGCCGAGATAGTATGTAGACTCCAAAAACCGCTGTTAACAGTTATAATATATAACTGATCATGTGGGTATATCTATTTATATACGTATATGTGTGTAACTTCAGTATTTCATATCTATTTTGAATCTTAGTTATCTTTATCTTGTAATCAAAGATGAACACGAGAAGGAGAGGTATGTATTTTATATATGTGATTTTATGTTGATACATCAATGTGTGTATTGGTTTATTAATGGGTTGTTATTTCCATGTCAGGATGGAATCCATTCTGTGAGAAACTGAATCCAGATTATTCAGTATGCACTAAATCTCCAGATCGTTCTAAAGTATGGATATCGTTGATTTGTAAAGAGATTGATTCGATTCAAGACCTAATGACATTGTCTCGAGAATTATTAAAAAAAGATTATAGGATGTCTGAAAGTTTGCTTATGCTGGCTCGCATAAAAATGCAAGACACTCTTTCATGGATGGATTCGAAGGATGATCATTATTTCTCCTTCGGAATTCCGCCGATGTGATCGTGTCATAAGTTATTTGGTTAGGGATAATTATTTCGTAGGCAATGTTTTGATATTTTGTTGTGTTTTGTCATTTGATATTTTGACAGGGTGTTGTTTTAAGTTGTTTTGTGTTATTAATTGCATCTTTAAATGAATAGAAATGCATCTAATGGAAATCGTTGTATCTCAAATGGGTGGTTATAGTCACTTCTCACAACTTCTTATTTTAGGGTTTGTTTGTTCAAGTTAATGGGAAAACTTTTACTTTTGAATTTGGATACACTCCAATATTTTAGGTTGGATATAGCTAGATGTGCCCACAATAATATTTATAGTTTAAACTCTTGATAAAAGTAAAATACTAAATTTATATGAAACCATAAAAAGAGAAGAGGCCAACAAGAGTCCACGTTGCAATGTCAGAATATATACACTGTTTTTTTCTCAACCCCGGCTTCTTAAAGGACTTTTGAAGCTCCTCGAATATAGAGGTTTTGGTGGGCCCAACCTAAGATGTATGTCTAAATCAGATATTATAAATGGTTTTTATTTTTCAAATCAGCAATATAGATGTATGTATAAATCAGAAGATTAATCATCAGCATCAGCAATATATTCAAAACAGTTATATTTGGCGTTAGAAATTATAAATAATTTTTATAATTCAAATCAAAAATCAATAATGTATATATAAATTAGTAGGTAGTGGGTAGTTTTATCCCATTTTTTTTTGTAATTTGTAGTGGGTAGTTGCTATTACATATAAATGATTGTTTTATTCTGCTCATATATCAACGGTTGATTTTTCCTTCTAAAAAAGCAATCCAATACACCATCTAAATTTATCAATGGAGGTATGCTTATCTTTTTTTAGGAAGGCAACAATATATAAAACCAACAAAAAATACAAAATACAAAACAAGGCGCCCCGTCTAAATTTTTAGCTTATCTTTATTTTTAGGTTTATTCATGGATATACTATAAATTATTTCAATAATGTAAAGCATATGGTTTAGCTATTAATTAGTTTAAATGATTTGTAAAATACAGGTATCAAAATTATATGTTTATTGTATGTTCATCAACCTCGTAAATGAACCTTCGTTTTGTAATAAGGTTAGTAATTTACAATTGCACTTTTTTATTATGTTTTTTACGCAAAATTTGGATTATGAGTCAATTTATATTGACATTTACAGGTTATTTATGATGGATGCAAATTTGAAACGAATAAAAAGCTATATTTGTGTTTTGTATTTTTTATTATTATAATTTGTCGTTCTGATATTTGTAATGTGTTTTAGGATACTTTGTTGAAATATGGTGAAGCATATTTGGATCTCTTGTGTTGTTGATCCATAAAGTAACATGCCCCGGACCCATATTCCGCTGCGACCCAATTTGGGGGTGTTACACATGAGCAAAGGGAAACCAATTTGATTTACTGGGAATGGGATAAAGTTATTGATTTAGTGTCCGGAGATGAGGTAAGTATGTAAATTATTATGAATATATTTTAAATGCAGTAAAATAAATCAATATCTAATGAAAAATATTTAACTGTCTATAATTTGTTGATATTTGATATAGGTTACATATGATTCGTCAGAAGAAGATGAAGATTGGTCGGTTACAATGAAATATCAGGTATCATTCTATGGTTACTGACACATAAAAAATCCTAATGCGTGTTAACATTTGTAATTATGTTTTTAGGATTATGTACGAGGTATAACATCTGATATCCTACCTGATGATGAGATATATTATCAACCTTACAATTAGCAAACATGGTAGTTGAAATTGTATGTTCATTTGTTGGATGACGAGTAGTATATTAGGAGTTAATTTGCTAAACATTATTTTATGTTTTAAGTTACCAGTATAATTGCTGAAATAAAGCGAGACACCGACAATAAGCACTAACAACAAACAATTTAAAAAAACATCAAAAAACATGATCAACTTGCTAAAAAAAAAAGGAGACATACTCCCAGGGATGAAGCCCATAAGGAAAAAACCATTAATATAGGCATGATGGATGAATATTCGGATGTACATCTAAGTCTCCTGAACATCACCTATGACTATTCAGTATACACATATTATATATCTAACACAAATGTAGATTTAAAAAAAGTTTTTAAAGTGGCGGGCGCGCATGTGAACCTCCACACAGCATTAGTTACAAAAGTTCCAACCCCCCCAAGATCAAAAGTAAACCTGGGGAAATACCAATCCTCAATAAAGCACATGATGAGAAATCATTGGCTTCATATTATTTATTTTGGGTAAAAGTGGATTAAGGGGGGGGGGGCCGGGGGGGGGGGGGAGCCTGGATACAAAACAGGGGGGGGGGGATGGGGTGAAAGGGAGGTGGCGGGGCGGGGGAGTAGCGTTGGTGGGTAAGGTGTGGCAGGGGGTCTGTGTGTAAGGGGTGGACACACAGTTACTATGTGTTGTTATTGTACAGTGTGTGAGAGGATTTAATGGTGTAAGTATATGATATCAGGTGTATAGATTCTCTTTGAGATGGTGGACATATTGTAGATTTATATTTACGGGACACACACACACACAGACTTTTTATACACACCACACTGATCGTTTGGCTTCAATTGTGATGTTTGGTGTGTGGGGGTCTAACAACAGGAATAAACACAGCATTCTCGAGCCGTAAAATAAATTCCGTCAAATATTTAATGATCTCTCTACTAAAGTCTAGCATATATTACACTCTAAACAAAAAAGCGCGAATATGACATACTTAAAGAGGTTCACATACTAGAGAAATATAATAAAGAGCCTAAACCATTTGATGTTAGGGGAGGGGGGGCCTTTATTAACACATCCCTTATTTTTATATTACACTCAAAACCCAAGAAACCAACGACATAGTATATATAAAACAAAGTCCAAACAATTGACAGGAGGCAAGACAATAACTAAGAACAATCGCGGACCATTCGGCACAGCACACATGCACCACTATAGTTAATATAGTCCACTTGGCAAGATACCAATGGGCCAACACATCACCAAATAAAATCAAATTGAAAGTCGAAAAGAGAAGTTCAAACGCCGAAAGCTAAGCCTAATACACAGCCAACTTCCAACTACTTATATGACAACATACAATAACAATTTGCAAAAAAAGGACATTCTTGAAAAAATCATCAAATGTTGCATTTGTTAATATTTAATATACGGCATAAATATTTTTTGTATTGTGTTCAACTAAAATAATATACTCCGTGGTTAATTGTCATTCACGATATACTTTCAACCAATCATTAATGATAAACTGTCACGTTATGTTGTATGCCACAATTTTTGCATTTTAGGATTAATAATATAAAACATGAAACTGACAATAATACAACATAAAACACCAACATATAATTACTTAAACAAAATACATTGATCTTCGTTATCAACAATAGAGTTTCTTACGACAATCTTGACTCATTTTTAAACGTTTAACACTTGAAAAATCATCCTCAGCAGCATCATTTTCGTAATGAATTCCATTTTCATCTAAACTTATTCTATCTGGGGAAAAATACAAATAAGGATCACCGTCTACCTTGTAGTCTTCGGCATCATCAAAACGTTCTTTAATCACTACATCAGGCATCAAATTATCTGCAACACCTTCTGCTTTTACATCAGAATATTCATTAATCGCCATCAAGTCACCAACAACTGGTGCGATGTGAAGCTCCTTTGAACATGAGTTGTCTTGAATTTGAGGTAAAACAGTATGACATTCCCAGAACATAAAGCTATGAATGCGTTTCTTAGATACGAAATCAGTTACTTTCTGAGAATATAAAATATTGAAGTTAGAACGACATTGATACAAATAAGTAAAACAAACGTATGAAAGTAAGAGTGACCTTTTCTGGCACAACCACATCCACAAATTCAGCATCGCTATTTGAAACCTTTGTTTCAAGTCGATTAACTTCCGTTACGCACTCATAATCATACTTACATCTCGAAATATGCATTTCCGTTTGAGAATCTTTTGTTTGCATTTTGGGTAATAGAAAGAAAACGAAATTGCGTGAATAACAAAATGTCGTGAACACACATTTAAATAGATTAAAATTTATAACCGTTTTCCCACCAAAACATTTTTCAAATTTTTACAACCCATATCATAACTTCCTCCAAATCATCATATATTTAAAATACATGAAACCATTTTTTTATGTTCATATTAAATATAAATAGTTCATTAGATTGACTGCATGTTATTAACAGTTCCATATACAATTATAAGCAACCTAAATTGACCCACGCTATATTCTTAATAACTACAAAACATAAGCAATTATACTGGTAACTCAAAACATAAAAAGAGGTATGGTGCCTTATTTGACCAAAATAAAGAGTTTTGATATAATACTTGTATAATATGCAAGTATTTCGGCAAAACAAAGGTATACATGATATATTTATGTAATTTTTATGTATTGGGTATAAAAGTGGGTATTTGTTGAAGCGTAGAAAAGTTTTTGTGGTTCCGGGAGTGCCTAAACGCAATTTATCGCGAAACGTATACACTTTACGTATCCGATAAAAATAAAATGAACAAAGTTAATAATTATCCTCAAAATAATTATATAACCCTTGCTTGATGTAAACATTTAATTGTTTGATGCCCGTTTACATTGAACGCTAATTTTTGGCGTACGCGATTTAACTTAACGTTTACAATTTTAAGCAAACACGTACAATAATAAAAATAAATAGTACATTTATTGACGTCGTCAAAGACTTGAAAACACAGGGTGTTATATCATGTTTAAGTTTCTTTTTTTTTCAAGATTGTTAACGTATTTGGAGTGCCATACTCGGATTTTATTAGCCATGTCAGAATCCAAATATGCTTCACCATATTTCAACAAAGTATCCTAAAACACATTACAAATATCAGAACGACAAATTATAATAATAAAAAATACAAAACACAAATATAGCTTTTTATTCGTTTCAAATTTGCATCTATCATAAATAACCTGCTTATGTTAATATAAATTGACTCATAATCCAAATTTTGCGTAAAAAAACATAATAAAAAAGTGCAATTATAAATTACTAACCTTATTACAAAACGAAGGTTCATTTACCAGGTTGATGAACATACAAGAAACATTTAATTTTGATACCTGTATTTTACAAATCATTTAAACTAACTAATAGCTAAACCATATGCTTTACATTATTGAATTAATTTATAGTATATCCATGAATAAACCTAAAAATAAAGATAAGCTAAAAATTTAGACGGGGTGCCTTGTTTTGTATTTTATATTTTTTGTTGGTTTTATATATTGTTGCCTTCCTAAAAAAAAGATAAGCATGCATCCATTGATAAATTTAGATGGTGTATTGGATTGCTTTTTTAGAAGGAAAAATCAACCGTTGATATATGAGCGGAATAAAATAATCATTTATATGTAATAGCAACTACCCACTACAAATAAAATAAAAAAATTGGATAAAAACTACCCACTACCTACTAATTTATATATACATTGTTGATTGTTGATTTGGATTATAAAAATTATTTATAATTTCTAATGCCAAATATAATTGTTTTGAATATATTGCTGATGCTGATGATTAATCTTCTGATTTATACATACATCTATATTGATGATTTGAAAAATAAAAACCATTTATAATATCTAATTTAGACATACATCTTAGGTTGGGCCCACCAAAACCTCTATATTCGAGGAGCTTCAAAAGTCCTTTAAGAAGCCGGGGTTGAGAAAAGAACAGTGTATATATTCTGACATTGCAACGTGGACTCTTGTTGGCCTCTTCTCTTTTTATGGTTTCATATAAATTTAGTATTTTACTTTTATCAAGTGTTTAAACTATAAATATTATTGTGGGCACATCTAGCTATATCCAACCTAAAATATTGGAGTGTATCCAAATTCAAAAGTAAAAGTTTTCCCATTAACTTGAACAAACAAACCCTAAAATAAGAAGTTGTGAGAAGTGACTATAACCACCCATTTGAGATACAACGATTTCCATTAAATGCATTTCTATTCATTTAAAGATGCAATTAATAACACAAAACAACTTAAAATAACACCCTGTCAAAATATCAAATGACAAAACATAACAAAATATCAAAACATTGCCTACGAAATAATTATCCCTAACCAAATAACTTAGAACACGATCACATCTGCGAAATTCCAAAGGAGAAATAATGATCATCCTTCGAATCCATCCATGAAAGAGTGTCTTGCATTTTTATGCGAGCCAGCATAAGCAAACTTTCAGACATCCTATAATCTTTTTTTAATAATTCTCGAGACAATGTCATTAGGTCTTGAATCGAATCAATCTCTTTACAAATCAACGATATCCATACTTTAGAACGATCTGGAGATTTAGTGCATACTGAATAATCTGGATTCAGTTTCTCACTGAATGGATTCCATCTTGACATGGAAATAATAACCCATTAATAAACCAATACACACATTGATGTATCCACATAAAATCACATATATAAAATACATGCCTCTCCTTTTGGCGTTCATCTTTGATTACAAGATAAAGATAACTAAGATTCAAAATAAATATTAAATACTGAAGTTACACACATATAAGTATATAAATAGATATACCCACATGATTAGTTATATATTATAACTGTTAACAGCGATTTTTGGAGTCTACATACTATCTCGGCTCCCATCTAATTTCTTGTAAATCTCTTGAGTTTCTTAATAAACTGATTTATATAATAATAATAATAATAATAATAATAATAATAATAATAATAATAATAATAATAATAATAACTCAGAACATTAAAGCACGTACTGCTATTCATATTTTTAATAGGATTTGCTTCGACTCTCATATGATAACTTAAAATAACAAATTCTTAATTATTAAAAATTAACTAATTATCTAATCACCAATTTAAAAATAGTTCCTTCTGATGTACTAATATTACTCAAAAACATAAATTAAATATTCTTCATTGTATTCTTATTTCCATGTTCCATCAAGCGGTTGACTAAATTTCAGCAAATTCACAATAACTTAATTTTAAAAACAGATTCATATACATCATAAATATTAAATATCCATATTAGCAATACATGAAAAACCAAACAATTACTTTTAGCATAGATACTGAAATATAATTCGATTTTCAAATTTTAATATAAACAAACGATTGCATCACATTCAAATATGATTCCGTCTAGTTACTTGTTAAAATATCATTCAGTAAAGTGCATCCAAGATTCAATATTGCACATATCCTCTCGAACCACTCCGTTACTCTTTTTCGCCCAGATCTAATCAAATTCTTTTACTTTTCTTACCAATTTACTAATATTGTACAGATGATCAACATTTCGACTATCCATTCTATTCCAATTATATGCATGCCCTGCTGGAGTTAAGATCGAAGTTTCACCTTCAATTGTTTCAACACGTACACGAACACTTAAATCCTGTAACAATATAAATACCAAACAAGATAAAAAAATTAACATAAACATATTAAAACTATGAACACAACAATATAGAAAATCATATAACTATGAATTATATATTATATATTAAGACAATTTTATACCTCATCATCTGAACTTTCAATGTCAATTAATTTAGATTGACAGGACGAAATTGTATTCAAGGCTCTTCGTATAATTCTCTCTTTTTTACAAACCTGAAATATTTACCAATTCCAAATTACAAAAGTGAAAATTCTTACATGGTAAAGATTTTAAATATGATATATTATAGTAATCTGAAAACAGTATCATTTACCTCCTTATTGTTAACCATGTTTTCATTGGAAACAGAATCAACTGATAATTCCTACAGTAACCAAAAAACAACAAAATAAGTAGCGCAATATTAATTAACGTTTATAATAAGATGCATCTTCTTATACTGAACCTTACCTCAAGTTTCACGACTATCTTCTTATCCGAATAATCATGAACAACTTCTGATTTCTGCATTGACCAAAATACCAAATCATAATGCACTTTAAATAAAATAAAGTTTGTAATTTTTTTGAAATGTTACCATTGCTTCATCAACATTCATTTCCAACGAACAATCGGTATATAACTTAGAATTCTGTAAGAACAAATCATCAATATAGAACACTATACATATAAAATTTGAAACAGAAATATATAAATATTACAATATGTTCATAAGAAAATACTTCCTCCATGAGAGACTTTAGTTTTTTGATCATAAAAAAGATAAAGATAATTATGTGATTTACCTTTTCCACTATATTATAAGTATCCCAACCCAACTACCACCAATTTAGGATAAAAACACGATTTAAACTACCCACTACTATAACACAAACGATGAGTGATATGGGTTACTTGTCATATTTAATGGGTTGGGCCGACATTTTGACCTATTATCTATGTTTCCGCCAATATTAAGTCAGCAACTAAAATATCAGAATCATGTAAATTAGTAATATACAAATGATATGTTTAACAAATATATAAATAATTATATCAAATACAAAAGAATCCGACAATATTAGCCCTTCATTGTTCCAAAAAAATAGTATTTAAAAAAAACATAAAATATACTTGAAAAAAATAAATTACATATGCAATCTACCACAAAAATAATACAATACGATTTTAACATACTATATTACTTAACTATTTTTTAATACATGGATCCATTCTATCTATCAATACAACAACATCCTTCATCTTATTATGGACCATGATAGACTTATCCCATTCTATTTCATATTCCATTAGAAACTCAGTATTCGCTGAATTTATTTGAATCATATGATTGTATGTTTAACCTAAATGGAAAATACGAACAACTACTATGAGATAGATCAATAAATAACTACAACATGTAACAGACGTAACGATTACTAATACTGAAGTTCAGCATAACAAACACATGAATATCCGATATCCAATATTATAGCAGAAACTACTAACTACTTATATATTTGTGTTAACATAGCCCATAACATGCCCACAGGCCATTTAAAGTTTAGAAACAATTGTACATAATTTAAAAGGCTTATCAAGATATCCTAATATTTAAATATCCTATAAAATCCTGACAAACTTTTGTAAATTCACAAAATATAAAATTAAATTAATATAGATTAAATATCTTACTAATAATACATGACAAAATAAACAATACATCAAAATAATAATACTTAATCAATAAATTTGAGTGGAAACATTTAAACATGATTGAACAACCTCCATTACTATTTCAGGCGGCTTTAAATCATATTCATATTTCCACCCTCTTTGCACCACACTACCCGCAGAATTTTGAAGACGGACTAACATATGGATATCCACATCTATCACAGAACCTGCTGACTCTGGTTCGAATTACATCAATTTGGCCTTCATTGACACTAATTGGTCGATCTTGCAAATGAGATGTTACACTGGCATTTTTAATGAGTTGACTACGAGATATTGGATAATTATTAACAAATTGAAAGTAATCTGAACCATTACTCATCCTATCACGCTTACCCTTACGCCTTGGAGAATAAAACTTGTAGTCAGTAGGATATACAACCACATCACTTCTACCAGTCAACCTCCAAAAACCACAATGCATCATCTTTACATTTAACAACTGGCTTCTCTGTAATCTCCAAACCACATGTTACATTAAATCTTTCATGGTTACCTGTATGATGTTTAAATAATTTAGGAAATTTTTGCATTCCCCTATAACATCCAATTAATTCGCGTCTTCGGAATCTGTAAGCACCATCTTTAGGAAACCTTTTAAGAAATTCCTTGAATAGCCCCCCAGTAGATTCAAGTGGCAATCCAATACTATCTCCACGCATATCAGAGAATGATGAATGTATTCTACTATCTGCTTCAATAACCAGTGTTTCATACATATTCACCACATGCATCATTGGTAATATGTAATCTTCATCACCATGCTCTACAACATTAGTTTGTTCTAAAACACCAGGCTTGTAATTATTAACTGTATATACAACATGCTTAGTAATAAAAGTATCTAAAATGAAATACAAAAATCTCGATTTGGAATTTGATGAAATATCATTTCGTAACAAATTATTACATACATCACTTGAACATACGTAATTATCAGTTACTGATGATTGACTTCCATCAAACACTACTAATTTATCAGTTGGTGATATACTCTTATAGCTACCATCAACACACACAACATCACCATCTTCATCTGTATTTGCAGATATCTCATTGCTATCATGCATATCATTGTCAGCAAAACAACAGCGAGCCATATTTTTAATCACTCCCAAACAATCTTCGTTATCAGAACCAAAAAATGTTGACGAATACATGAAGATGAATTAATCAACTTAATATTATAGTGTTGATAAAATAAATATATCAAAAGATATACTCCATAATAAACAATAAACGATTAACTACATTATATAATAGTGGTCAGTTAGTTAACCCACATATTAAAAAAACCTACCTATTAGTGGGGTAGAAGAAAAAAGACAAATATAACCCTATATTAAAAAAAATCATATCATTTTTTAATTTTATATGACCATACATATTGTAACAAATAAATTATACAAATACCCTTTACCATAAAATGTTCAGATTATAACTTATACAAACATTAAAATGGATACTAAAATTGATAGTCAATTATATGATGGAGAATACCAACAGCAATACAATATATAACATACTATGATATTTAATATATTAACCAATAAAAAAACAAAAATAACTTATACATCATTTAAAACTTCACGGTACACAACATTTGAAGTGTACACCCCATCTGTATCAAATTTTCGTTCAGGCTTTACTAATATCTTAGTGGTTGTCTGTGAAACCCCTCTTGAAAGAGCGACGTATAATTGACCATGCGAAAACACAGATTCAGGAAGGTATATACCTACGTTTGGGATAGTTTGACCCTGTGACTTATTTATAGTCATTGCAAAACTTAGACGAACTGGAAATTGTTTTCTTTTAAATCTAAATGGAAATTGCTCATCTTTTGATGGTGTAAGAGGAATTCTCGGCAAGAAGACCCTTTTCCCAGCATGTTGGATAAATTTAATTTAATTTTCTTTTTCGGATAACTTACTAATAAGAATAAGAGTAAATTGCAAAAATCATCCTTAAGGTTTAGCAAAATTGCATGTTTCGTCCCTAATAGTTTGAAAGTGCATAAATAGTCCCAAAATCAAACTATTTTGCAAAAAATCGTCCCTGATTAACAATGAAACATGCAATTTGGCTAAACCTTAAGGACGAAACATGCAATTTGTCTCAACTATGTGGGACGATTTTTGCACTTTGGCTAAACCTTAAGGATGATTTTTGCACTTTCAAACTATTTGGGACGAAACATGCAATTTGGCTAAACCTTAGGGACGATTTTTGCAATTTACTCTAAGAATAATCTATATGTGTATATGCAGATATATACCATATTTCAACAAATAGATATGATATTATTCCAACTATGTCATATTATTCTAAAGAATAACAAATTGAATTTACGTAACTTTTGTTTCATAAATAAAATCCAAGATTCGTTAAACAACATACACATATAAACCTACGCAAAACTCTTTTTTAGAAGGAAACATGTATAAAAAAGAAACCAGAACATATATAACTTTAACTATTTAACAATGAAACAATAAGAAATAATTAGAATTACATAAACCAATGTAATAAATAATACATAATCATTTATAATAATTTTTGATTTGTTCGATTAAATATTCTTTTCTGTCTACTGACTTCAGAAGTTTTTTCACTTCCTCTTGAAGTTTCCTAGCCATCTTGCAATCTTTCATTATCTCATCCATTAATGAATCTATAAATTCATATGCTTCACGTTTTTCTGCACGATAGTAAAAAAATAAACAAAACTAAAATCATAAACTAATATTTACAAAAATTTATTTAAAATAACAAGCATTAACTTACATAAAAAATAGTTATCTATATATTTTTAACAAACTTTTCAAGAAATTTATATTTTATATCAATTGACTTCATCAATTCATCAACTTGAGCCTGAAGAGCAGTAGCAATATCACAATCATGTTGAATATCTTCTAAAATCAACTGTATTGCCTGACCTTGCAGATTTTGATCCTGGTGTGTTGATAAATCTTCAATCTGCAACGATGTTTGTGATTTATCGTTTCTTTTTTACGACGAAGAATCTTTTTGACGTTTTCCTAAAAAAATAAGAATATATTTTATCAATAAAAGAATTAAAAAATGTGATTATTCTAAAAAATTGAAAATTGATGAATACCTGATGAAGACATATTTGATTATTTTTTTCAGAAAAATTAATTATTTAAGTTTTAACGTGAAGGAAGCATATAGATATGAGATGGAAAGTAGTTTAAATACACAATAGAATAATCGAATTATTTGGGTAAAGTACAAATTAGATCCTTATTGTTTCTCGAAAATGCAAGATCGCCCAAACATAATTAGATCCTTCCTTGTTGTGTCAGTTACACACATCAACATTT